>MU182058.1:427275-541688 GCA_016904865.1 Pissodes strobi
ATTTAGACTAGGCATGTAGTTATAACTTGTTAATAACTAAAATAAAGGTACTCTTACTCTTACCTCATTTATCCGAACAACCTGCGATCTGTCAGAAAAATAACTAGAAAGGAATTGGACACTGGCTTCGCCAAATTTATATTTGCGAAGTTTTCCTAGCAGTAAGTCATGGGAAACGCAATCGAACGCTTTGGTCAAGTTACAGAATACAGCAGACAAGTATCCCTTTTCCTCAAAAGCCTCCCGTGTTTCAGACACAAGATTTAAAATTGCCAAAGTTGTGCTAGGCCCTTTTTTAAAGCTAAATTGTTGGCCATGTAATAGGTTGTGGGAGTCAAGGAAGCTCCATATGCGCATGGCCATATACTTTTCAAGAACTTTAGGTACAATGGGAAGTAAGGAAATTGGCCTAAAGTTGCTGGGATCGTTAGTAGTCCCTTTTTTATGAATTGGTACCACCATTGCTCTCTTGAGAGCAGACAAAGGTAAATAAGTTTCGTGAGAGAACCAATGATAATATTTTTAATGCCCTCTATAAGCTCGGTTGATAGGCCGAAAGAGTCCCTACTTTTTTGTTTTTTAGACTTGTTAAAATGTCCCGTACATCATTGAAGCCGGCCTCATCATAAGAGAATTCATCAGCCGGCTCCCAAAAGCTCAAGGGGATCACAGTCAGAAGATTCCAAGTGCCTCTGTAACTCGGGAGCTATGTTCGCAAAAAAAGTTATTAAAATCCGGCGAAACCTCATAACTAATATTATTGTTTGTAACACCACGATACTCATTGATTATATTCCACATAAATTTTATGGGGTTTCTGGAGTTTCTGATGAGATTGTCATTTGAGGTTCTTTTAGGGCTGACCGGTATCTTTTTTTGTAGTCAATTATTTGTGATCTTAGAACATCAGAAGGAGACTGATTAAAGAGTTCCTTCAAAAAGCGAAGGACCTGTTTCATTGATTTCAACTCATCATTGTACCAGTTCATTGTGCGATTTTGGTCTTTACGTTTATGATAAGACCTTTCTGGAAACGAGGCAAGGAAAGTGAGTTAAAACATTCTGAAAACAAGTACATCTTTGATACACAGTCATATCCTCATTTCCCAGAAATTCCCAATTAATAAGTTCCACATACGAATAGGCCATCTTACCTGCAAGTGAGAAGAGGCAGGGTTACTCTGCCTTTTAGGCAGAAAAAAATTCTACCAGTTGGCCAAGATGACCAGAAATAGCAGATTCAATAATCGCTACCTTAAAATTATGCTCGTCTAAACTAGAGAAAACATTGTCAAGGCACCTACCTTGTTGAGTAGGAGCGTTAATCATCTGAGATAGACCAGACAGATAGACACTGCAGCGCTTTCACGTGACTTGGTTTCGAAATGAACATTGAAATCCCCAGCCAAAGTGACATTGCTGTCCTCATGAAGCAAGCTTAGCGCTCCCTCAACAGCATTCAAGAACAATCGAAATGATCCAGCTGGAGACCTGTAGAGTGAAATAATATAGAGTTTAAGATCTTTTATGTAAACATAACACATCTCAATAGACATATCTACAGATAAAGAGTTGATTTCATGTACAATTGTAAAATTATATTTATTACTAACTGAAATAGCAGATCCTCCTCTGCGGTGTTCTTTCCGGCAAACTGAATTAGCCATCCTATATTCCGTCAGATGAAGCCCCAGGAACTCAGGTTTCGAGAGCCAGTGCTCGCTAAAGCAAATGAAGTCAGTTTCCCTGTCTATAAGAAAAGCATCCAACTCGTTCGTCTTGTGCCTGATCGATTGTATGTTGGCCTCTTGTAGAACCTTGATACCGGTACTGCAGATTCTGAAAATGCTTTATCAAGGTTCCCACGGGCCACAGGTCAACTGCCATGATTTAAAGATGCTTGTTCTCTGGAACACCTAGCTTGAATGAACTTTTAACTTTGGCGCTCGTAGTAGATATTTTTTGCAGACAAAATTTTCTCCATGATTCAACCAGCGACACACAGCCAGCGCGACACGAGCTGGCGAACGAAAAATATGGGAATATTGTTATTGTGATATCTTGGTTACTTTACAAGCTAAAAATATGGGATTTGCTCTATTACATTGTCAAGACATAAGCGAAACTTTTATACAGAATATTTTTTTTTCGATTTAGGCCTTCTCTTTTTGTTAATTGAGTGGTATATTTAAAAAAAACTACTTTTTAACCAAATCCGTTATGATATGTATAAGGCTAGTGCGTTTACGTTTAAGAACTATCACTTCAGATATGCACACATATTGCACACGTTTTTTTTTTCTTTGGCCTTAATCGATCACAATGAGCTTATCGATCCAATCCCTTAGGGCACAGGATTTGTGAAAGACTTTCCCACAAAGTATGCACAACACAACACTTGAGGGCCTTTTACAGCATGTTAAGTAACATTTTTCGTCGGACGTACATTTACGTGGACTTTTATTCGGCGCCAACTTGCGTATTCAACTTCGTAGGCAAAATCCAGGTTGTTAAGATAGGTTACTATAGATACAGTGAAATTGAAAGTTTATGCTCAGTAGTACCTGACGGATTGCACCTTGACCTTTGGTGTTTAATATGTGTGTAAACAACATACGGAAATACTTCAGTCACAGCAACTTTCTGCTGTTCAGAAGCGAATCTA
The DNA here is from genome assembly GCA_016904865.1 of Pissodes strobi. NCBI lineage: Eukaryota > Metazoa > Arthropoda > Insecta > Coleoptera > Curculionidae > Pissodes > Pissodes strobi. The sequence goes on from MU182058.1 coordinate 429,941, forward strand.
AAAATGTTCTCTACTATGTCAAATGAAGATGACTGTGCTGCTGTTCAGAGACACATCGACAGTCTTAACAGGTTTGGTGCTTTCCATGTCCTTTTACAGAATCAGAAACAATGCGCAATATACATATAGTACCAATGGTGAGCCACTACAGGCTATCACTGCGGAGATCTGGAAGTCTCTCACTTTTGTTCCCCACATTGCAAAAGTGTATTCGAAATCCCTGAAACTTCTAAGGTTTGTTAGGAGATGCTACTCGGATATTAGATCAACTAATAAATTGGGTAGGTCCAGCATAATTTCTTAAAGAACTTGGCAGATAAGGACTGTTAGTGAAATTTTGACACGACTTAATATGACAGCACTTTCCTACCGACGCGCCGCAGTTGAAGTGACTTACAAATGCTATATCATCTAATAAACGAGAACGTGTCATGTTCCTTTTTGCACGTTTCTCCAAGACTTACTCGCTCCGTCAATACTTTCCATGTTCCACGACGTCGCACAAACTACTATGGCTAATTCGATTGTCCTTAGGTCATGTTCACTCGCTAATACCCCTTCAGACTGGCCTGATTTATTTTTTTAGCAACAGAAGTAAATTCTCAAAACAGTTATCAAATTGCAACTTTGAGCAGTGTTTACCCACATTCAAGAATGTGTCCTACCTGAATGCCTGCTGAGAGATGCATGCTCAGCTCGGCCACCTGTTTAATGGTCATGCTCATGCACATATCTAACAAAATTATTTTCTCATCGTTTCTCTTCTTTCCTTCAGCCCATTGCTAATATGTTTTTTTTATATTCTATAATAATTTAGTTACTATGTATTCGCTTACTATGTATCTGCCCGTATATTTATTTATATATTTTATATTTATAAATGAATATCGTTGAAATTGTTATAAGGAACACTTTCGATATTTTAAAAAATGTACAGGGTACTCCATTTAATGGAACATTTGATTGCGTCATATCTTATTCTTGGCTCACCTTGTATACACCAATTTATTCTGGGAAAATGTGCAGTTAAAACTATACGTGTCGGAGCTTGTCCGAAATTTTGTATCAGATTTTGGATATAGGTTTTAAGGTTACTTAACTGATACACTGCATGCGTGTAATTTTAGGTTTAAAAGAAACGATAGTGGCAACCCTTCAAGTAAGAGTAATTCATCTAGAGAAGCATCACCTCAGACTGACAACAGATCTCAAGCAGAATCTAGTATAGTTGGAAACAACCCAAGCAATGCTGTGGAAGACCAAAGGGTATTGGTAGTCAATTTAGAGAGGTTAAGTCCTGAAAGGTCAGTGAAAATAGTTTAAGCGTTTGACAGCTGGAATATGTTCAATATTATGACAAAGAATTCTGACAGAAGGCTATCTTGTTTTTTTTTTATTAAGCCCTATGCCATAATAACATAGTTTACTAAAGTTAGGAAACACTGCTTAAGGTTTAAGTTATTTATTGTCAGTCTGAGAGAAAGCTACAAATCGCAAGATAACCTATCAATTATATACAGTTTCATGAATGAATTTGCACAATACTTGTATATAAAAAGTTTTATTTGATGCAAGTGTATGTCTTTTAGCATGCTTGTAGCAACTTGATGTACATGTTTTCATGGTCTTATTTCTGTTTCAGATTGCCACCTAGTGCTTTTGGTAACTCATATCTTGAAGCGTCCCTAAATCTGCCACATCATTATAGAACGAACAGATTTAAAAGGAGAGCTCCCGGCTTGGACAACTTAAACTTTCATGAAGGTAAACTTTAAGAATATTTATTTTCACAATGAGAACTAGAAACATCTACTTAGTTACTTGGGTGATAAAGTCAATCTCTTCTAATTGCGTATCAATTTTTTTTATGAGAACTATTTCATCAGAAGTATTTTGCAAATAGAAGCCATGGCTTTCGAATATTGTTCCGTGAAAACATCTGCCATTGCTAAAGAATTAGTATATCTGTGCAAACGTTTTAACGAGTCTGTACAACAAAGTGACATGAGTAAGCTTCATGGATTCAAAGATGGCTGATTTCTAAGAACCAACTGCTTACACGACAAATTTTTATAAATTATCTGATGAAGCCTTTGGAGCTGCACTGCCTGTGAGACCTGGATAAGTGACTGTATTCTAGAGACAAAATTGAAATGGGCCCTTCCTCCGATCAAGCAGAATTTGTTGTGGGTACTATAGTTACCCATGGTAACACATTGAAATGTTATATAAATGACTTTTCAGTATAATGTGCATGTCACTCTAAGCGGAACCATGAACCACTTAGCCCGAATTCGTTTATTTGCAAACTGCAGGGACTGTCAGTTAACCTATAATGATCAAATTGATAGAGTTGTTTAGGTCTATTTTAAAGTCTGTCAAATATAAGTGAAGCTAAGGGTTGTTATATGGTTGTTATATATAGTTTGTTTCTAGTTGCATAATAATTAGATATATGTTTTCTAAATCATCTCCTATTTATATTAATTTCGTGTTCTTGCATGACTGTTTTTAGACATGGCAACGCAAGCCCGTTCACGGTTTGATAGCATAAGACCGCTTGGTGGAGACGGTAGCAGTAAGTTTTATTTGTTTGTTTTTATTTTGTGTATTAGCCATACAAAGCGGAAGTCCTGATGAGGCTGTAAACTATACAGGTTTTTTTTTTATATTTTGCACCATACCTGCAGAGGTAATTACAAGCGCTACAAAACATGTTAAATACAAAAGATGCCGGATTTTTCATTGTCATTAACTTCCGGTTCTAAGTATTATCGTCTAAAAATATTGCGAAGAACAAATTAGTATCGTAAACGTCATATTTCTCTTCTTCTTTTTTAAATGGCGTATCCCCATATATTATTTTAGCGTTAGAGATAGATTATACGCTTATTTTAATTTACTCGTGAATTTGAAATACTTTCAGTTTTGGCAGGACCGAACATCAGGAAAGAGTTAAAGATTTATTCTTGAAAATCTAAATTACAAAAGTAAATGGAATATACGATATCAGCAAAAATATGAAATAAGCAGAGCTCTCTACCTAGGGTTGTGTAACTAAACGCGGACCGAAGAATACTACAAATACAAAAATACAAATACAAAAATATTTATTGCCATTATGGTTACAAATAACATTGGGCCGTCAAAAAAACTAAAGCAAAAATAAAACTTAAAAATAACCTAAAATCAAATAAGAGTAAAACTAAATTAACACCTAACGAAAAAACTAAAAATCAAACAAGTAATAAAAGAAACAATCAAACAATCAAAGTACAGCCAATTACCTGGACGGTCATGATTTAAAAAATTCTAGCAAAAGACAAACAACAAATAATGGTATAAAACAGCAATTGAAAACTAAAACAGTTTGACGAAAATTAGTATAAAAGAATACAAGGACATTCCTGGTCACTAACAACTAGCAATAAACGCAGGTGTGACCAAGACTGGTACTCTTCGCACTCTGATGTGCAAAATACTCATTTATAGAATAAAATGGATGAGAGCTAAAAAGGTTTTTAACTTTCCTTTTAAATATTATGTAAGCCGTTTCATTTCTCAGTGACGCTGGCAAGGCATTAAAAACCTTTATCCCCATGTAATAAGACTCTTTCTCATAAATTGCAGTCGAATGGCTGGGCACCATAAGATCACTTCCATGTCTTGTCGATCTATCACCCATACCTACAGAGTTGTTACATTTAAAGTTATTTTTATTCTTGAATACAAAACAGCATATATTGAACAGATACAGCGAAAATACTGTCATAATGCACAGCTTACAGAAAAGTGGTGCACAAGAATCAAGATAATTAGCTTTACAAATTGTTCTTATTATTCTCTTTTGCACAATAAAAATACGAGACACAGCTTGGGCATTGCTGCAAAATAAAATACCATACAATATACGTGAGTGGACATATGCATAATAAAACATGAAAAGAGAATGTTGGCTGATTCTATCCCTCAGATTATAAACTGCATAGCTTGCCGAGGATAGCCTTTTACATATTACTTCAGCGTGATCACTCCAGTTTACATTTCTGTTTATAACCAGACCCAAAAGTTTAATATTCTGAACTTGTTCTATTTCTTCATTTTGAATTTTCAAAGTAAGTTTATTGCCATTTCGTGTTCTGTTTTGATAGTGTACAAAATTAGTTTTACTAGTGTTAAGAAGAAGTAAATTCATATTGCACCATTCTTGCATTCTACCTGCGACAGAATTCGCTATTTCAAGAGCTATATTCTCGTCTTTATGAGACACAACTACTGAGGTGTCATCAGCAAATTGCACTATGGATAAATTGGGGGCTCCCACACACGCATCCAGAACATTACAGAATATAAGAAACAAAACGGGTGACAATAAAGAACCCTGGGGAGCACCTGTGGGGGTTGCAGCGAATTCGGATTGATATGTGAAATTAAGGATATTGTCATTTGTGGCCTTCACATGCACAGTCTGGGTCCGACCCTGCAAAAATGTTCCTATCCATCCCAAGGCGGAGCCTCTTACACCCGCTCTTTCAAGTTTTTCGAGCAAAATTTCGTGATTCATAAGATTAAAAGCTTTGCTCAAATCAAAATATATGCCCAAAGTAGTTTTACCCTTATCAAGAGATTCTAATATAGATGTTAGGTGATGAAAAAGAGCTGTCTGAGTACATTTATTGTTTAAAAAATCATGTTGAGAACCACTAAAAAATGAGTTATTGCGCAGAAAAGGCAAGTCTTTCATACATTGCTCTTTCAAATATTTTTTAGAACGCAGAGGGCACTGCTACAGGTCTATAGTTAGCAATATAATTCTTACCTCCTTTCTTGTGAATAGGGATGACTTCACTTTTTTTTAGTACTGTCGGAAATTGTCATTCAAGGAAGGATGTATTAATTATGCAAGATAGGGGTTTTGATATAAAGCGAGCAATCGATTTTAATAGATTACATGGAATTTCATCCAGACCGGCTGATGTTTTATTACAAGTTCTGTTAACAATTTGTATAACCTCATGCTCGTCTACCGGTGTTAAGAAAAGAGAACCACTGCAACTACCCCTGGATCCACAATGATCCCCACCCACAGGGCTTTCACTAAAAAATGCATTAAACATATTACATATTATATTTACATCAGTTATTGTATCGCCGTTCCTTTCTATTTCGAAACTGTGTGCCTTCATACCACGCCCTGTAGCCTGTTTTAGTATATTCCAGACAGACCTACTTACATTGTTTGAATTTAAGATCTGATCGCCATAGTGTTTCTTTTGACGTTCGGTTAGTAATTTTTGTATTCAAACTTTTTCTCTGTATATAATTTAGTGACCTGTTCGCTATTTGAGTGGCTTTTTAGCCAGTGCGTGTTTTTTAGCTCATTGGAAAGCTGTAATACATCTTGATCAAGCCATTTTTTCCTATTGTATTTATCAATATTATTTTTAGTTTTTTTTGGGAAAGCTTGGTTAAAATAATGCATAAAGGTGTTGTAGAAAGAAGTGAACATATCATTGGCTGTTAATTTATTACATACACTCTTCCATTTTTCATTACTCAAAAGAGACTGAAAATACATTTTTTCTTCAAACGTCAGTACATCCGTCATTACTCGACTGTGTAAGCGACAGTGAAGTTTCGTTTTTCCTCCGCCGGAGCGTTACTTTTCACTTTTCCGCCGGCGGAGGTAAAAGTGTTGTCATAGCAACATAGATACAATACAAACAAACATCACAATAAGCGTCAACAACTCGAGAGTTATTAAACTAAAATTTGTATTTATCAATCAATTTGTGACTGCATTTCTAAAAATCACTAATTTATGAACAAATTGGTTATTATTTAATCGAACTTACTCAATAACTGCTTATCAATACGGAATTAAAATGCAATCGAAAAGGCAATTTTAAAAATATAATTATTGTTGACAGTGTCCACTGACAGCTTTATGTTACATTACTATAGCAACAACCTGAGCCTATTCACCGACATCGCACCGGTCTAAACCGCCTTGCGAACCCACTTATCTTTAATAATAATTATTATTACTATTAAAAAGAGACGTTTTTGGATTCATTTGTCGACATTTGAAGAAAAAACAGCATATTTTATTTGGAGGAAAAGTTACTTTTCCTCCATATAAAATAATATACTATTGTTGTTCACCGAGAAAGATCTATAAATTTCTAAATATCTTAAATTGGAGCCTGAATTACTTGATGCAGATCTATCGAGGTACATATGAAGTTCCAAGGCACAGTGATCAGACACACCTGTTTCATAGACTCTTACATTAAATGAAAAATCAAAGTTGACAAAAAAGTTGTCAATCACTGACGCAGTTGTGTTACAGGGGCGGGTAAACTCATTTATCAAATGTCTGAAATTGTACGAAGAAAACATATCACACAGTCTATTCTTGCATGTGGTGTTGCTATTTAGATCCACATTGAAATCCCCAGAAATGATGACATTAGTACAGTTGTTTGTAAGTTTTTGTATTAAGATTTCTAAGTTGAACAGAAACACTCCCAGATCCGCATTTAAAGATCCTTTACACAAATAGTGCACTATGTAAAAATCGACCTCTCCTATTGGTCGATCCATCTCGTATTACGATATGTCTGCGTGATGCAATCCATTTCTGTCAAGAGCTCTTGTGGTGTAGAGGTTTATACAGCTGGGTCTCACCTGGACGGCCGAGGTTCTATTTTTTGTTATTTTTTTAAGATTATGTTTCTAAACAGTTTTTTTTTCGTGATTTTGGGTATGTCTTGGGTTAGTTTGGGTTAGCACCTGATTAGGTTCCTTTTCTTGAGCCCCCGTAGCGAGCGAAGCGAGCGGAGGTCCATGCGGATCGACCAATAGGAAAGGCCGATTTTTATATAGTGCACTATTTGTGTAAAGGATCGTATAATGCCCCAGATCCGACTGTGGAGAACGATACACGCTGGCTATAATGAACCTCTCATTATTTATTGCAAATTTACCAGCACAATGCTCAAAATCCTTTTCTACGCTATCAATATTAGTCGTGAATGTTGACATCGGAAGTTTCTTATTATTTAATAGTAGAGTTCCTCCCCCACGTGAACCTTCTCGGCAATACCCAGTACATACCTGGAAGTTCACAACTGCAAAAACCTTAAGCTGCTCGTCATTTTCGTTGATAAGTTGTTCCAGCTCCAAACACTTTGATCGTACACTCGGAATATTAAGGTGTAAAATTTTGATAGGTTTCATAACACCGGGTGTAGATTTATTACCAGCACAACGTTCACTTAGGTCCTATTCATAGTACCTGGGGAGAGGCAAAAATTTACATTAGGCTTTAGATTCACAGGTTGTTTGCCATCAACAATTCCCAACAAAAATTCACTGTTAGAGCGCCCAATGTCCTCATGGGACAGATCTACAGGGAAGTTCACTCGACGAATGGCGTCCTCGGGGCGTGGGTATCCCCTCGGAATAGTGGCAGTTCCAGGCACCCAACGATCCTCACCTCCAAGAAGGCCGACCAATCGTTCTTCGAGAGTTACATTTCGTATTGACGACTTGGTGGGTTCCTCAATGGTTACAGGAGACATCTGTATTGACCGGCATGGTTTTGTCTTACCTATTATTTCATTACATATGTAGGACACCAGGTTATTATATGTTTCCCTTATTCCCCTATATTTGCCTTCACGAAAAGACTCCACAGGTATATAAATTTTATTTTTACGTTAAGACCCAAAATAGGCCTGCTTGGCGACGCACTCGCCGGTGTGTACCCTCCCAGCAACAAAAACAATGACCATCGATCGCAGTTCCTGAAATACAACAGCTGGCCTGAAATCCCAGGAAGGAAACCTTAATAAAAATAAAAAGGACCAAAGAGGGCACTTAGGTAGAAAACTCTGCCATAACAAAATATGGTCAACTGTCTTATAAAAGTAAATTCGAAATGTTTAAATAAAAGCTTGATAAATAATACATATATATATATATATATATATATATATTTCGTGGTAGCATTCGCCCACATTATTATATTTTTGGATTATATGAGAAATTTTAGATATATAAAAAAAAATTATTACGATGGTCATTTGTTTTTCGCCATATTTTTAGAAGATAATACTGCATCGTTTGTATTTAACATTTAACACGTATAAACTAGCACCCGCCATAACATTTTTATACTTCACCATACGGGGAAAATAAAAAAAACTGGCACAGTTGAAATTCCTTCCTTTCCAAATCTGTATTGTACTTTTCGGAAATTTGGCATATATACGAGGGCGACAAAAAGTATATATTTTTAAAATGGATTGCCTTGTATATTTCTGGCTAAGATGAAATCTTTTTTTTCCTGATTCAAATATATTATACCATACAAGTTAATATTTAGTTCAGACGTTTTTACGATATTTCATTTTGCAATGCATAGTTGCATTGAATTTACATTATTTTGATGTACGCTGCCAACAACAGTTTTTTTTTTCCTCTTCTGATGCTGCTAACATGATTAGCGAAACGTGAGTCGAGTGCAAAAAAATTCTGTTGGGAAAGAAACTCTGTTTTAGTGCATTTTGCCGAAGGTTCTAAACCCCAACATAGCCCCGTATATATGCCAAATTCCCGGAAATTACAATAGAGATTTGGAACGTTAGTTTTTCTATGTTTCCTGAATGATGAAAAATAAAAAAGTTACAGGGGTGCTAGTTTTTACGAAGTCACCCGGTACATATCTGCATATCTGGGAAAATTTGCTCAATAAAGTGCATTTATGGTATATTCTCAAAGGGAGTTGACAAATTTCTTTCTAATTAATCTGCACAGTTTCTTCTTTAGTTTCTTAACAGTGCAAACAATGCTTTTATATCATAGACATATAATTAATATATGCCTATGTTTTTGTATCATATCTTAAGGTTTTTAATTAACTTGGGGTTTGAAACCTTCAGTAAAATGCACTACAACACAGTTTTATCCACAATACCGAAACAGAATTTTTGCACTCGACACGCGTTTCGCTAACTATGTTAGCATCATCAGGTGACGATTAAAATTATTCATATTGTGATGATGCTAACATGGCTAGCGAAGCGAGCGTCGAGTGCAAAAATTCGATATTGTGGATAAAACACTGTTTTAGTAAGGTTTTTATAATTAATCCAAAAAACTTATTGTCTGGTAAATTGTTAGGTCTCCTTTATTTCAAAGCGGGCAAATCAATTATTTCTGTTTTCATAACTATTTATTTATTAATTCTTCAACGACATAATCGGCTATAGTGGGTACATTTTTCAGTAGATAAATAATTTGTTTTTAGTTGTCTATTGTTTGCTCTAGCTTAATTTTTCCCACAGCTGTTGGCAGTCAGTACACTGAAAGATTCAACGAGTACATTAGAGCTAGTAGGGAAAGAATACTGGAATTTCGGCGAAGGACTCAAGGTTCTGTGCGTTCTGAAGGTTAGACACTTTTTCTTCCTATGTAATTTTTTATGTGTTAATATGAACAGTTCAACAATATAAAATAAACGAGTGTAACCAGATATATATGTGTTGTAGATATGTTCTATATTGTTGTGGAGGATTCATGTTTGTCAGAATTGTTGCTTATTACTTCACCTTAGTTATGAGCTTTTTGAAAAGGGTAACTTTGGCTCTGGCCCTACAAGTGGTAGTTTAGTGATCCCAACGAAGCTGAAAAACCTAAAAGAACTGGAAAATTTCGAGGAACAAATCTGTCCCCGTTGTCAAGAATGAGAAATCTAAAAATGCTAAATACAGTTTAAACCGTAAAGAGCTTGTGCTGAATTGATTTTGTCAAAATCAACTGAGGTGGAGTAATAGGCATCAATTTATCTGACAAATATATATGTGTTGTCTAATGAAGTAAAATCGTATATATGAAATTGCTTTATAGACATACGACGATAACGAAATTAATTTAATAATATAGTGGACACTACTAATAGATATACGCTCAAATCGAAATTATTTCCTTTGGAGTTAGGTACTTAAAATATATTTTTCTTTTTAGGGCCTCCAGATATAACGTCTCAGAACAATAGAGAAGGTTATGGTAACCTGACATCTCCTTCCGTAGGTCCAGATATGGATAGAGTAGATTTGCATTCTTGGCCCGATATAGGACATCGAACTGACAATCCGGGTTCAAATCCAGGTATTACGCTTTTAGATTATTAGCTATATTTTACTGTTTTATATCAAAATTTAAAAACGTATCTTTTATCCAATCAATCTTGGATTCAAATTCGGATATAGAAACTATTATTAATAATGAGAGAATTGGTTCGCATCTGAAATATTTTTAACCTTTCTTCATGTACTTCTTAGATAAATATTAAAATATCAATTTTTAAATTCTAAAAATCTTTTAGAGCAGTCTTATAAAATAAATACCATTATGGGGATTTTAGCAAATTATTTTAAATTCAGATTTAAGCATTAATACAATATTAAGTATGCAAATCGCTTAATATAAGTTTTATGACTCCTCGTAAGTGATTATACTTATCCCCGTTCGAGGTGATTAATATTCCTATACTCAGTGCAAAGCTGTCTAGCTATCCAAGTTGTAGGCAGAGCTAAAGACATTTAAACTGTATACAGGCCAGTTTTTTTAACTGTTAAAGCTCCATACAATAATAATATTAATATTAATAATATTAATAATAATAATAATAATAATATGCTTTATTGTTCGAAGATCTATATCTCGTTGACAAAGCTGTATAAAGAAAGAGACACAAAACAATAATACAAAACAGTTTTAGTATCTACAGGCGTAAACTCAATAAGTTAGGTAACTCAAATCAAAGACAATACTACTACGGAAAAATGGCTTATTCCGTGTTAAATTTTTGATACCCTCGATGGATCCCGGCTCCAATGCGCCAGGATCCAATCGGCCACAGTCGACAGAAATTTCCGATATCAACCCGAAGTGTGAACAGCGTTGCCAATTGCCGCATCTCAGCGACGCGATGCGATGCGACGACCGGCCGGTCCACGGCCACGGAGACGAATCGTTAATCTCGTCAAACGCTGTTGCTAAGCGTGTACTTTGCGGTAAACGCTTTAAAAATGTCAGGCAATTTATGCCAATATTTTAATTGTAGAGCAAGCAGAAGGGAAAATAAATTAAAGTTATTTAAATTTCCCTACAAAATCACTGAAGTATGTGATCGTGGTGAGTATACATTATTATTTTTAATTAGAATACCTACAAAAATGTACAAATAACATGAAACAAGCGGTGTCTTAGGAGCAGAACCGGATTAAAGACATTTTGTAGGATAACTAAAATTAAATTAATGCATTTTTTTAAATACAAATTTGTGAGTCGCCTTACAAATTTGTAGTAGTATAACTTAGTGTCCGATCAACCAGCTTTCACTAGTTTTCTGTAATGGGGCATTACTCCGGGCTGTTTAGGAGTGTCATAAAATTATGAAAAGTTAATTTTTCTAGTTTTTTAAACGTAACTCTACCAAACCTTCTTGTACTGCCCTAAAATTTTGTAGAAGTATTGCCTACTGTCTTAATAACCATCTTCCACTAGTTTAGTGCAATGTCCGTCCGTTTAAGAATGCCAAAGAAAAATAAAACCATACAAAGTTAGTTTGCTTACCTAGGTAACCTGAGACATCATGATTATTTACACCATTCCACTAACGAGAATTAATATTTCTCCCTTTAGGTAAATAATGATAATAAAAAATACATGATATTTCCTTTTAATTTCATTTTGTCATTTTGACAAACTCCCAAGCTACATATAATTTTAAAATGTTTGGAAAACAATTAAAATTAAAATTAAATTAAATTAGAAATATGGTAATATATCGATGTTAGTAGTAAAACAAATTCTATATTGCATTCATTCCTACGCGCTTCAGGATATAAAAATGCTCGGTAGGTAATAGGTTACCTCCCAACCTAGGTATACAGTGTGTCTTAAATAGCGTGTGCTACTATTGCTATCTCTGAAACGGTAAGTCCTACGATGTCGATTAAATTAGAAAAATGTTGCCTCTTTTTTGATGCGCAATCAGGATCCGGTTACAGTGTTGTCAAATTCCTGTTAGTTTGTAAGATACAGGGTGATTTATGAAAAATGTCTAAAATATTTCGTCAATTATTACAAAAACTATTCATTTTTCAGACAGTTTGAACACAAAACTTTTATATTTCTTTCCGCTCTACAACATGGTACCTTCAAATTTCACGTACGGCGTTTCGTGTTCGGGCCACCACCATCAACTTAATTTTCTGAAATACTAACCTGTATTTTTTATTTCATATTTTAGGAGCTAATTACGTATTACACTTATTCAACAAATTCACATTATTGGCACTTAAGAACATAATGTGTTGGAGAAAGACAAAGAAGAGAATTAAGGTAGGAATTAAATAAAAAGTGGAAAAGGCATTACAGAGATGATTGTTGCGAAATGCAGTACTAAGCAATACTTCGACAAAATATTAAGGCAATTTGACAATTCTGTTTTGTTTTCTAGGCAACGTCACACTTTTGGGCTTAACTCCTGACTCACTTAAAACAAAACATTTATGTGAAAAGCATTTTTGTGATCAAGATTATATAAATGAAAAAAAAAAACATTTCCTAAAATTAAACGCAGTCCCTAAAAAGTATTGCGCAGATAATGACGATGATGAAAACTGTTCAGACTCCTACGAAGACCTATTCTTCAAAAAAACATAATCTTTTATTTAAGAGTCCTACAGTCTCTAGAAAAAAAACTGCGTTTTAATGAAGACCTCGAAAAAAAAACAATCTCAATTACTTGATGACATCATGGATCTTCCCTCTGAAGAAATGACGCCACGAAAAAATAAACTTAAAAAACATATTCGCTTTCAAACCTCAAAACTTAATAGATACAAAACTAAATCCGTAGTTTAAAAAAAAGAACAAAAATTAGTAAAAAAATAATTTTCAATATAATGCCTTTGCTAACTTTGTTATCATCTATTGCAAAAATATTCGTTTTAATGCAATTAAAAAGAGCTGTAAGGAAGGCTTGGAATTTAAAAGAGAAATAACTGGCTATTTCCTTTTATTATAAATCTCCTTCTGCTTATATATTTTTAAGAAAAAAAGGCATAATATTACCACCATCCATTGCAACTATTCGAAGGTGGATAAGCGGGAATTTATTCAAAACAGGTTTGGACTACGGTATAAAAAATCATTTGAAGCTTAAGTGTAAAAAACAATGACATCAAATGAAAAAAAATGTATTTTAGCTTTTGACGAAATAAGTATAAAAGAATTAGTGGAATGTAGTAAAAAACTGGATTTGATAGAGGGCTTTGAGGACCTGGGTTCTTTAGGAAGAACTGCAAGAACAGCGACCCATACAGTTGTTTTCTCTATTCGAGGTTAGTTTGAGCATTGGAAAATTCCTGTTTCTTATTACTTTTCGCACGGTTCCATTATTTAACACCATCTTAAAGCACTAATAACCAACAATTTAAAAAGTTTAATTGATATCGGTTTCACACCTAGGGCCATAGTTTGTGACCAAGGGAGCAATAACCGAGGGGCGTTTAAACTTTTGGGGATTACGAATGAATCGCCATATTTTTATCTTGAAAATACTAAGATTTTTGGACTATTTGATATTCCTCATTTATTTAAAAGTATACGAAATAATTTTTTGACAGGCGCATTTAAATTAGAAGACAAAATTATTAATTTCGATATTATCAAGAGAACCTTTGAAATCGACAAGTCTTCAGGGTCTGCTAGGGCTCTAACAAAGATAACAGAAAAACACATTAATACAAACTCCTTTGAAAAGATGTCATGCAAACTGGCAGTCCAATTGTTTTCCAAGGCAATGGCAGCTGCCATTAAGACATGCGTTGAAAAAAAACAAATTAATAGCAAGGAGGGTACCGACACTGCTGATTTAATTTTAACTGTCAATAACTTATTTGATGCCTTAAACAGTAAAAGACTCTATGACAAAAATCCTTTTAATTGTGGCCTAAGTGACAAAAATGTACATGTAATCGACATTCTCAATAAAGGAAAGGATATGTTTACCATAATTAAAAAAATTACAAAAATATTTGATACTAAAACACAATCTTTTAAATTGAAAGAATCGAGACCTCCATGCTTTGAGGGAATTGTTCAAACATAAATAGCATTTTTAACTTATTTGAGGAAGAAAAAAAAACAAACAATACATTCATTTTAACAAATAGACTTAATCAAGATTTTTTAGAAAACTTTTTTTCGGTAGTCAGACAGCGTGGGGGCTGGAATTTAAATCCATCTGCTAAATCTTTTAGGCTCTGGTTTTGTATCCAAACTATAACAGATTTAATAAAACATTCAGTATCTTCGACTTGCGAAGAAGATTTAGATCAACATTTATTGTTGTCGAATGTAATGTCTTCCTCAAACAACACACAAATTGAAGATACTGACTTATCAAATTCAAAATTAGATGATTTAGATGTTAATACAGATCATACGTCTGACATTGTTGAACCACCAGCGCATACTTTAATAAACACAGTTAATCCAATAAGTTCATTGGAAGAATGTGCAATTACGTAATATGCGAGTTATCTTGTCAAAAAAGTCGGTGATAAGTTTAGTTGTCAAATTTGCTTGACAGCCTTTCAAAGGTCAAGTCAGTTTGTTTCAGAATTGTCAGATTCTAAACAACTTTTTTTATTACATAAAAATTATGGCGGAAAAAATGAGATATCTTTGGTAGTGTCTTCTGACGATATTACTATATTAGTACAAAACTCTTTTCTAGCATTTAAGCAGTATTTCGAAGTATTCAAATCTGCAGAATCCTTAGGTAAAAAAATTAAAAATAAACTCTTAATTTTAAACAATGAGTGGTTGGGTAATATAGATGATCCATGTTATAAACATAAAACATTCTTAGTTGAACATTTGGTTACGACAAACATTTTCAATTTTTGTAAGTGGTATAAATGTCCAAAGAAAAACCACAATCAAAAAATTAAAAACTTACAAAATAAATAGCTTGTTTAGTAGAACAAACAGGTTTTGCTCAATCGACACATGATATCTTCAACCAATGACAAAGTAATTCGGTGGATTGTCAAATACCTATCTACTAGAATTTCTGCCAAAACTGACAAATTTGTTATGACTGCGCAAAAATGTCGAAACATTTTTGTAATCAACGATGCCGGTTGATGGCCGTCACAATAAACTATTAGAGCTTTTAGATAGATTATGATCCTCAATATTTATTTAAAATATTGATTTTGTAGTATCAAATTGTTCGCAACAAGATGCCCTTTCTGGATATCGTAATGAGCCACCTTTGTCCTGTTTGAAAAAATTCAGTAAAAGTCATAATTAGGATTTTGTAATCTTTAAATGAACCTGATGGCCACTTGATCCAAAATTAACCGTTTTAACTGATTCATGGCACTAGATTTGAAATTAAAAATTGAAAACTTTAGGATGATAAATGCCAAGAAGTGACAAATAGGGTGTCATTGTACTCGCGTTGTGATTTTCTATTGAAATAAGTAAAAATATACCGGGTGTTCCGTTTAATATAAGAAAGTAAAGGTCCCTTCCGGTCAAACTTGAAGTGAGAGAAACCAATTGAATACGCCAGAAAACACTTATTTATGTACTATATCTCTACACACCAAATTTCACTTGTTTATCTCTAAGAACAAAAAAGTTATAGGAATGAGCCACTTTTGAGAAACACCCGGTATACATTTTTATTTTAGTTGATGAGCCTAAAAATTCTCCTTTCAACTATCTATCACAAGCTTACGCTCTTATAGAGGGAAGATCATACTTGAAAAGATGAGTTCACACTAGAATTCAAACAGAAAGTGATAGAGATCTGAAATTTTGCACACATAATCATTGGACAAATAATGGCGGTAGCTATTCTACATTTGCCAAATTTAGAATTTGTTATTTTATTTTCTAAAATTTATAAATTAGAGAAATAAACGACACGGTTCCCCATATAAAACTAATGCCAGGTTGTGCGTGCATATCTGCTAAAGTGTGGTCTTCCCTCTCACAAATAATAATTGTTTAATAAGTTAACAAAAGAAATAACAGAAAAGTTCAATTGGTACTATTACTATCGTTTATTTTTACTCATAAAGTGTAAATTATGTCATCTTGAATTTAAAATTTATCTTATTTTTAATAGGATATTTGTTCTTTATTTCAAAATACGTAGTTTGTGTTTGTTTAGGTCTTTAATATTATTGTTTGTTATTTTATTATTTTGAGGTCTTTAAAAAATTTATTACATTTTAATTTGAAAACATTCCACCCTCAAAATTTCCACCCTTGGCAAAATATGAAGAAATGTAATGACTTTATTTTCACTTATAATAAATACCCACCACCATAACGTAGCTAATGGTTATTTTGTACTATTAATATTATTTTTATCCGATCGGACGAAAAACTATACCTTTCAGATATGTTTACTCATCACAAAAGTCATGATTCCAGTATATTGTGTTCGTTGCTTGGCCAACATGCAATAACTGTACGTACAACATTTCCGTCCTAGGCCGGGAATATTACATTCCCGGCCTAGGCCGGAAATATAAAATTTCTGTCATATTTAAACACCTTGTTTGTCAGATCTGACGTTTATCAAAAGCAAGATTTAGATGTGGTTTTCCCTAGTTACGTAATAAATAAATAAATAAATAAATAAAAACGACTTTTATTATTCAAGAATGAAAATTACATTTTTGGACAGCATTATGCTTCAGTGTGGCGAAGTCTAGCTACAAGCTATTCAACTTAACCACTAGAAGCAAAAAAAAAAAAGTAAGTAAACGACAATAAAAGGGTGAAGAATTGAGTGAAAACACTAAAAAGCACTTACATACTATTTAACAATAAGAGACCATACTATGAACCCCGACAAGTACTCACCAAACACACTGGTATTCGTATTCTCATTTACCTTGAGAGTAGGTATATTTTATATTCCTTTTTAAATATGACAAAAGATGTTTTTTCTTTTAAATTAGCTGGCAGCGAATTGTACAACATGATTGCGTTATAAACATAACTTCTTTTGAAAAGAGACGTTCGATGTCTAGGGATCGAAAACACACTATCATTTCGTAGATTATTACGTAAACGGTTGCGATGACGCAGTGTAAACTTTGCTTTGAGGGGGGAAGGGTGGTTACTTGTTATAAGCTGATGGGTAAAATTTACCAAATGAAGATTTCTGCGCTGCTCCATGTTTAACCAAGCCAATTCTTTTATCTTGTGAGACACATGATCATATCTTCGGAGATTGAAAACAAGTCTGCAGCAATTATTTTGAACTTTTTGAATACGAATTTTGGATTCAAGATCCAGACACGGGCCATAAATAAAGTCACAGTAGTTAAAATGTGATAACACTAGGCTTTCACATAAATTACGTTTTAAAGTTTTATTTAAGAAGTGTTTATTTGAATACAAAAGCTTAAGGTTAATGAATGCTCTTTGATTTAATTTTTTAACATGTTCACGAAACCTAAGCTCCGTGTCCAGAATGATACCAAGGTTCCTAGTGGAATCTACCACATTTAAAGGAACGGTATTAATTTTTAAAGATATCTGTTGTTTAACTCTAGTTACCCTATTCTTTGCACCAAAAAACAGCGCACAAGACTTGTCTGCATTTAATTTAAGATTATGTTCCAATGACAATTCATAAATATTATTTAATTCGTTATTAATTAATGATTCAGCATTATGAGCATTATTGACATTAATGTGAGCATACAGCTGTGTATCATCAGCGTAGGCCTGAGCACTACAATAAGCTATAGATTTTAAAATACTAGTCGTGTAAATTAAAAATAATAAAGGCTCAAGAACACTACCCTGAGGAACCCCAGACAGAATGCTCGTCTGCGATGAAGTTACTCCGTTAAGATTTATGCTCTGAGATCTCCCATTTAAGTATGATTTTGATAAATTTAAAGCAAGATCGTTAAATCCATAGTATTTAAGCTTGGCTAACATTAATTTATGATCAATAGTGTCAAACGCCTTTGAGAAATATAACAAAACAAGCGCCGTAACCTCACTCACATCACATGCTTCGATTATGTCACTGACTACTATGGCCAAGGCGGTTGCCGTGGAGTACCCCTTCCAAAATCCGTTTTGAAATTCCGGTAAAATCCCATTTACAGTCATAAAATTATAAATTTGTTTGTATAAAATTTTTTCCGAAATTTTTGAAACAGCTGGCAGAATGCTAATAACGCGCAAATCAGAGAATTCATCTGGGTTGATTTTTTTAGGCAAAGGTTTACCCACTGCAACACGCCACATTTGAGGAAAATAGCCCTGCTCAATGCAAGAATTAATTATATTTGTAATGCAAGGATCAATAAAGGGGCTGCAATTTTTTAACATCTGTGCAGAAATTTCATCTACGCCATGGGCATTGGAACGTTACAGAGATAAACTCCAAGCTCGCTCGATTCAAAACTTGATATTATATTGAGTTTAAATTTAAAACACCATTTTTATTTTGAGTAATATTTGGCTCTATTTTTATAATTACGTATTCTAATTAATTCCGATCGGATAAAAAATAGTATGTGCAACTCGTAGGAAAAGCACATTCCTGGACTCCTGTGTTGCTGGCCTCGGCTGCGCTTCGTCCAGCAATTATCACATTCGTCCAGGAATGTTTTGCTTTTCCTCCTAGTTACACAATATACTATTGTATAAAGCTATAGGTGTAGATATCAGCAAAGACAATACTACTAGTATTGTCTTTGGTATCAGTTAATATACTAAACTTTTTCTCTTTTATTACATTTTTTAACTAAATTATTTTGTTTATAATTTAAATTACCTGTTCAGAGAATTAAAATTAGTATATTTAAAAGTATTTTATTTCAAATTTATAAGGCATAAAGCAGGTATGTAAATACATATTAAGTAGATATGTATTTTAAATTAAATTCCCGAAAGCATTATCCTAATGTAAAGTAAAAAATAATATAATAAAGGAGATATGGGATCTTACATATGGGTTTAGTTTTTTTCGGTCAAATAATGCTAAACGGGTACGAATCATATCTGATAAAATACTACTTCAAATTAAAAAAAGACAATTTTATTTTATAAACTATAATTACTAATTTTATAAGTTGTAATTAATATTACGCAGACGGGCGGCGCGCCGTAGTCTGGGGCATGCAAACGCCGCGCCGGACGCGATGCGAGAATATTCTTTATTCAACCTTGTTAAATGACCGCATTCAAAATACTATGGAAGACAACGAAAACAAGCAATATTGGCAACGCCGCGCCCCGTTTTGCTCGCGGTACTAGGGTTACCGCACGAAATATTCATACTTACGAGAGCATTCATGTCTCCAGGCCGATTTAGGGTTTCCCATTTAAATAAGCTATCTTTCCGTAGTAGTATTGTCTTTGCTCAAATACAATTTAAATAAAACGTAGTCAAATCAATAATCAAAGTCAAAAAATACAAGACAGTATCATTATATACATCTACAATATAAGAATATACACATTTACAATACAAAGAAAAATACACTTACATCCTATCATTGAAATACTCATCGACGTCATAATACGCCTTCGCAACTAACAGAGACTTAACGGCACACTTTTCTTTCTAAACAAAGGGCGACAAGACTCCCTCACATTAACCTTGCATAGACTCTTAATTGCCCTCTTTTGGATAATAAAGACACTATCGAACAATTGCTTGGAACAAGTTCCCCAGAAGCATATACCAAACCGAAGTTGCGCGACTCTACCAAATCAAAATATGCCCCTCTAGCTGCATATCCATCCAGTTCATTACAAATTACCTTTACGGTATAGCAACCCCTAGACACTTTGGAGATAAGCCTCGAACCTCAACTTATTGTCCAAATATATTCAAAAAACTTAATTTCTGACTTATTCAGTAAAGTATGGTTTTCAATGTCAATATTAGAAACATTACCCCTAAAGGACATAAAATTTGTTTTAGCTACATTTAGACACATTTTATTTGCATCACACCAACTTCTTATTACAGTTAAGTCTCGATTTACAAGGTTCGTCAAATCTTTCCACCTCTCCAAAGTATTGTGGCATCGTCCGCAAAAATTGTAAACTTTCCACAAATTTGAAGATTAGCTAAATCATTAATGTATAAAAGAAATAATATTGGTCCCAAGACCGACCCCTGCGGGACGCCACATCCCAAGCCCTGCCTTTCAGATAAAGCGTCTCCAATGGAGACTGACTGTTCCCTATTTGATAGATATGATGCAAACCGCATTAGACTTTTACCCCTAAAACCATTGAGTTCCAACTTCCGCAACAGTGTTCCATGATCCACGCAGTCAAAACACCGCCACGGCCCTCTCCGTCATTAAGTGTCAAATAAAGTTCTTGAAGAAAAACAAAAACTGCCTCATTTATGCCCTTTGAAACCCAAATTGTGAAAAATGCAATATCCCACGAACCTCCAGAAAAGATACCATACGTTTTTTAACTAGTTTCTCTATAATTTTTGATAGATCTGGCAGAAGAGCAACAGACCGATAGTTTGAGGGGTTATCGTGATATCCTCCCTTGTGAATAGGCATTACAATCGCGACCTTAAGCCTACTCGGAAATGAGCCCGCAGTAAAACAGCAACTAATTGCCTTCCCCAACGCTTCAAGGGCAGTATGTGGGAGATTGATAAATGCCTTGATTGAGACATCATCGTAACCTGGAGCCTTATTAGACCCAATGTCCAGTAGAATCCTCTTAATTTCGTCAGTGAAAATTTAGCATCTAGAGTTACATAAACATTATTTAGATCATCTGGAGGTAATGGCAAGTCGCTGCAATACCCCTTCCCCTTGATTCCCCGAAGCTCATTCACAATCTTCCTGACCGAGTAATTCTATTTTTATAGTAGAGTTGCTTAGTTGTGCTTAACAATTCTCTACAAATTGCCCGATATTTAGCATAAAACGTGTTAACGAACATATTATTTATATAAACTTTTCTTAAGTAATGCAATGATCAAAGAAGCAGACAACATTAAATTCATCCAAAAAATTTATATTAAAGCCCCAGCCAATACTATACGTGACCTGATTGGCATTCTTGACAACACAATTTCTAGCCTAAGTATAAAATCACCAACTCTAGTGGACGGAGCCTTGTATATGCATAAGATATATAAAGATAACTGTGAGCAGTAAGTTGCAGCTAGCTCAAACGCTTCTGCTCTATTTGGTCATTAAAAATGTTAATATTTTCAAAATAGTATTCAAGAGAAAAATCGTCATGCATTAAAATAGCCGCCCCTTCACACAACAGAGTTGATCGACAAAAAATCAGCCAAACTATAATCAGACAATGGCAGACACTCATCCTTCTTTAACCAATGAATTACATTCGGAAATCCTAAACTATAAAGAAACACATATAAATCCTTCCATTTATTTCGTATTGATTGTATATTCAACATCACTATCGAAATTGTGTCCCTGTTAAACTTGTCTCTAAAAAATTTTCAGAACTATCTGTACCTTCCGTGCTTACTATGTTTTCAGGACAACCTTCGCCAGTGGTGCTGATAGAAATATTACTGACGTGTGAGTCCTACCCCTCTACAATATTCATAATACAATTATTCTCAGATAGAACAGGCACATTCACAAGATTATTAAAATTTGACATTCTGGATGGGGTCAACACATACATATACAATAGTTCATTTACATAAACATTGTTCAACCTATACCTTCCACCAACATTGAAGTTTTCAATAATCCTCATCGATACATCCACATTCCTATGCAAAAAATGAAAGTAACACACCACATTCGTACATTTACTCACTGCAAAAAATTATTTAGAATAGAAGTCGTTAATTCCCCAATGTTCAAACAGAAAATTACAACGTTATTTCTTGTATATTGAAGGGAGACACCAAACACACTATTCGCAATTTCTTTTGGGGAGGCAAAAAGGTTTAATAGAACCACTAACTTTGCAATCTGGGCCGCTAAGCATTTTATGCAGTGCCGGCGCCCGAGATTTTCCACTGTCATCACCCAAGATCTGTACTCTTTTTAACGGCATCCCCACCTTTGGTTCAGCCTCCCTAGTCGATGAGTTTTCAATTTTACCATACAATGAAGAAAGAGTATTTTTTAACTTAAGTTCAGTCAGACACTTTTCCAAATGTGCTAGTTCATTGGCATAAACACTAAAGGGTTTCAACCGTAGTGAGAAGATCCTGTCTTTGTTCCTTTAATAGTTGCAATCTTTCTTCCAAGTAACTCCGATCCTTGAGCGATACTTCATCCTCAAGAGACTTGTAGTTCCTTGCTACATCCCAAGACATCATCTGTCTGTACCTTAGCATCGCTGGATGAGCACTCCGTCTGAGAATGGCGATCTCTCTGAAAGCAAATTGTTTGGACTGCAACGCAAGTTTAGTGCGCTTTAGCTCAAGGCATTAAAGTTTGTAAGAAAGTGCAGAATTCTGGCTTTCAAAATGTTTAATATTGTCTAAGTATTGTTGAACCCTGTCTTTCAAGTTCTTCAGTATGTTCTTTGGTAGCTTGCGCTGTTTGGCTATGTATGTTCGTTGCTCATTTGATTTTGCAAAGGGTTTTTGTAGATTACTTTCGAGCTTAGAGATAGCCTTATTCTTGAGAACTTAAGCCCGTAGACCGAGCGATCTAAATCTGTTAACGGGGCTAAAAATCCATTAAAACAGAGTTTTATCCAATACCGAAACATAATTTTTGAGTGAAAAAATTCTGTTTCGGTATTGTGGATAAAACTCTGTTTTAGTGCATGTTGCCGAAGGTTCCAAACCCCAACATACTAAAAATCCATACTCTAAACATTCTGCTAAATAAAAACACTGAATTGAATCACCACTGAAGACTACATAGTATTTTCAATTTTCGTTAGGTCAACAGAGAAATGTTGAAGAGTTGCTCTCGAACATTCGAAGAACAGCAGAAGAAGAGGTTAGAAACAGAATATTGCCAATAATACGATCTGTGCCACCTCCTGATAGACCCGAATTGATAAGGTATTGTTTTGTATAGGAATACATATTTTAAACAGGGCTTTTACTTGCATTTTGACATATACCTGTAGAATTTATTATATGGTGTAGAAAATGATAAATGAGTAATAGTTGTAGGAAGGACCTTACCGAATTGCCTAAATATATTACTAAAAAACTGATACAAACATAATCGGCCTTGGTATTTTCAAATGAAACACAGTACTTGTTATATCATTATTACAGCTCTCTAGCGATGTATATGCAATGCTAGAACTTTATTTATCATTCCTTCAACGCAAAGTGTTTTATTATATTTTTAGACTTTTCGAAAACAGTCGTGAGCACGTCAGGATGCGCTTCCGTCAAATGTGCCCAGTCTTCCTACGACGCCACTGCCGCAGGACATTGAGAATAGACAGTTCCACGGACAGCAGCAGTTCAGATAACGAACAAGACCCTACGCGCCAGTCTCCTACGAGACTAAACCGTCGAAATTCGGATCCGAGCGGATCTCAGCATGGCGGTGCTGTGCCGAATGGTGGTGGTAATTCAGCCGGTAAGTTGAAAAACGAGAAGTTGGTAAATATGTCATAGATATTGTTAATAACCATTTTTCGTTTTCTGAAAATAATTGTATTTTTTATAATTTGTTGTAATTTTTACCGAAGACCTGTCGCCATGGTTCCGACACTGTTAACGTAAATTTTCTTGTCAGCAGAGCTTTAAGTGGAAAAACAAGTTAAAAGAACCAATAAAAATTTGTCATCAAAATATGCAATGCCTTTCAAATAGACGCACAAAATTAGATATTGCTCTTTCAAATGAAAATTGTTGTGATATCGTTTTAGTGTCAGAGCACTGGCAGCAGGTACAACTGTTGCAAGAAATTAGGTTAAGTAATTTTAGTTTATTTAATAGTTTTTGTCGAAATTCTTTTAAACATGGCGGTGCCTGTAGCCATTTATAACAATGGTAGTTTTAATGAGTCAGTTATTTTGAGTCATAGTTGTAAATTAATGATATTTATTGTATATAGAGCGCCTAGTGTAGATTTTTAATCAATTCCTTGCTAGGTTAAACACCCTGCTTGATAAAAATATTTTACTAATTACTGATAGTAAGGGATGAGTTTAATGTTAATTTTCTTATCCCTAGTCTTGATCTATCTATGTTAATTATTGATTTGTTGGGTATTTTCAATCTGACTTATGTCATTAGAGAGCCAACTAGAGTGGCAGCAAACTCAGTTTCTCGTATTGACAATTTTATTATTTCAAATATACAGTCTTATGAAGCATTTGTCGCAGATTTGCATATATCAGATTATTTTTCTCATTTTTTATATATTGGCATTCAAAGGACAAATAAGGTGGCAAATACTTGCTGTTTTTGTTATAAATGAGTTTTTTCAAACGATAATTTTACAAAATTTTTGTCTTTGCTAGAAGTTGAAACATGGGATAGTGTGTATGTCCAAATGCTGCTCTGGATTATTTTTTGAATATTTTCTGTTATTATTAAAGTAAAGTAAAGTGCTTTATTGTCCAAAGAATATTACACGTAACATTACTTATTGACAAAGCTTTATACAATGTATACAAAATATACAACAAAACGAAATGAAATCAAAAAAGGAAAATAACATACCAGAAAAACTTAGGGGTCGGGAGCATTGATTTGTATAAGAGTGGATAAGCAATAAATAGACCAAACATGGCAAATTTACGACCGCGAAATGTAAACAAAGAGATTTCTATTTGGACTTGCGCATTAGAAAATTAGTAGGAGCTAGTTGTTGCACCGTGCAGGTAAATAGGCAGGCCCGGACTTCGAAAGTGATTATTTCACCAAATATTCGGTAATGGGCCCCAGTTAGCATAGTGAAACAAACAATAAGGGATAAATAAGTAATACTTATAATAATTAGACTTACTTGCAATAGGAAATCCCGGGTATTTTGCCTCGAATCGAACTCGAATTATTAACTCAAAACGCCGCGCCGTCAAAACGAAAACACGTCAAAGACAAAAGCCAAGTTCGATCCTGACCGACGCTTGCTGAGACGGCAAGTGTTTTAGTGCGCTTGACAAAACGGTATCTTCTTTGTTTATGTTTTTCCATTTTGCGTCGATTTTGTCATGCGCAGAAACCTGTTTTTTCGCCCATAGGTTGCCACTTTTGAATAGTGCGTCAGGCGGCTATTGCTTATCCACTCCTATACAAATCAATGGTCGGGAGTTAAAACATAATAAGTGGCAAATATTACCTCTGTAATATAACATTATCACGGTACCCACATCAGCACAGTCAAAATTGTAATGGCTTATTGCGGCCATTTGTCTCAATAATATTTATTAACTCATTAATTGTGAAACGCACGTCATAACTTAAAAATAGAATATAATGAACTTTTTAGTTCTGATCGAAAAAATCGTCAATAGAATAGAATGCTCTCTCCAATAAAGAGCATTTCAAAGTTCTACGAAAGGCTTTCAACTCTTAAACATTTCTAATCAGCAGATCAATGTGATTGTATATCTTAATGCCACTGTAAATCACGGAATTCCTGACAAGGCTGGAATGTGGAATGGGCAAGGGAATATTGTTAATTTGACGTGCACAATATACCGGCTGAGGATTGGGAAACTTATTCTTATTCTTATGAATTAGGCAAGCAATTTCCAGAATAAATAAAGATAGGAGGGTCAGAATAGAGTGCTTTATAAAAAGGGGTTTACAGCGGGTTCTTGGATGCGCATTACATAGATTTCGAACAGCTCTCTTCTGCAGAATGAAGACAGATTGGAGCAGATATTGGGAACAAGCTCCCCAAAATGGCAAGGCATATCTGAGATGTGACTCAACAAGGGCGTAATACACGTCACGCGCAACTTCTCCACCCAGCTCCCGAAAGGAGGCGCGAACAGAAAAACAGCCGGACGCCAATCTTTTATTCAACTTAATGATATGAGGATAGAATTTTAGGTTTTCGTCAATACACATACCTAGAAAGTTAGAAGAGTTCACAGCCTGGATGGTGTTGTCACCAAACATAAGGCCATCAACAGGACAGCTGAAGCCGATGAGGTTAGTTTTTGACATGTGCAAGCAGAGGCTATTAGCATCACACCACCGCTTAATGCTTCTGAGATCCAACTCAATATCCCGCTGTAGCTGCCCCGGATCCCTGTCGCTCCACAGTAGGCGGTTTCATCTGCAAACAGCGTAAAGCGCCAAGCAATTTCAAGCATAGTCAAATCATTCACGTATATTAAAAAAATGATTGGCCCCAATACAGAACCCCGGGGTGTATGCATGAAGTGCGCTGCCTGCTAGACGATACACCATCTACGTGGACAGACTGCTTCCGGCCACACAGATAACTCTCGAACCACCGAAGTGCTCCTCCCCGAATTCCATATGCAAAGAGTTTCCGCAATAGCACCTCGTGACTCATACAGTCAAATGCTTGTGACAGGTCACAAAACACTGCAGCAGTCGCAATTCGCCCATTTATACTCTGGAAAACTCCTGAGAAATAGTCGAACATTGCATCAGATGTGCTCCTATCAGATCGAAACCCATACTGATTTTCAGTAAGAATGTTATGATTATTTAGGAATGATAAGAGATGATCCTTCACTAGGCCTTCGACGAGCTTGGAGAGAGTAGACAGCAAAAAAATCGGCCTATAATTTGAGGGAGTCATCTGATCACCACCCTTGTAAAGAGGTATTTCTTTAGCCAATTTAAAGCAACATGGAAATGGCCCATACATGAAAGATAAGTTAATAACGTGTGATAGAGCAGCAGCGGCACTATCAGGTAGACTTTCCAGTATCCTGACAGATATTGCATCGTCAGTCGCTGCCTTTTTGTTTTTCATAGAATCTATGGTTTTTTCTGATTTCACAGGGGCTAGTTGGAGTAAAAACACATTTAGTGTATCAGTCACATTCACACCAGACACATATTATGAAGGTCTGTAGTTAGGCCATTGCCAATCGAGCAGCAATAATCGTTTAGAGAGTTGGAGTCAATATTATTTGTGAAGATTTGCTTGCTCTATTAGTAATTTCGTTGACAATAGTCCATGATATTCGCTTTGTTCATTTTTAGAATTAGAAAAACTAGAATAATAAAGTCTTTTAGCATTGCGAATGACAATCCTGTAAGTTTTCCGGTATAAGCAGTGATAAGACTGGAGCATCATGTTGTCATGACACGCTTTCCCGAGACTGTTTAAAAATATCAGATTTGAGGCAGAAGTACGTATCCCTCGTGTCAGCCATCCTTTTCTGCCTTTGCGCCTTGGCTTTAAATGAAAGACAGGAAAAGCGTTGTTGACAATATCTGCCAAAGCACCGTGAAAAGCTCCCCGAGGATCTCCCTCTTGAAGAACAGAATACCAGTTGAACGAATCACACAAGTCACGAAATTGTTGAAAGTTACGACCGCTATAAACTCTGCCAAACCTCTTACCCTCAAAGGAAGGAAAACAATACATAGGGATTATGGCCAGAATGGCATTATGATCTGAGAGAGGGGGATTAAACACCTCGCAACAGGCATTGTCTTGTATGTTTGAAGTGATGTAGTCTATGGTGGTAGAGAATGTTTCCGACACACGAGCCGAGCTGAGAACATGCAATGGAAAATCAAAGGAGTCAAACAAGTTGGATAGCCTCAAGGTAGGCCTGTCAACTTTATTTTTAAAATCGATGTTTAGGTCACCGGCAAGTATAACCTTATGATTTAAAGGGAATCCAGAAAGGAGAAACTCGAGCCTCTCCATGAATATGTCCAAATCACTGTTTGGTGAACGGTAGATACATACAATAAAACACCGAAGCTTAACCGAGTGAATAATAGAAAATTCAAAATTTTTCCCAATAAGTAAATTATCAAATTTACTAATACCATGAAATCGCAGAAGCACACTCATGTACCAGCGCAACAGTGTCACCATGTTCATGACTTGATCTGCTTAATTTCGAAATGACAAAATAGCCTGGAGCACTATTCTGTACACGCTTCCGAGAGCCGTCGGTATCGGTAAGTGTTAGTTATCGACAGCCGTCAGTAAGTCGTACTGTGCGGCATTCTATATGCTCTTGTACCGACCGATATCGCGAATTCGAGTCGACGAGGATCGGTATCTCTACCGTGCCCTTGTCAACCCCACGGTGAACGCTACCGATGTTTGTCGAAATTGTCTTTCTGTGTAGATGTTGTATTTTGGTAGGAATTGCGGATTATTTAAGTGAATTTGGACTATTTGTAGAGTGATTTTACAGTGTAGTGTCTAGTGATTTATGAGGAGAGCATTGAGTGGCTTTCCATGTATTGGATTAGATGATCCCTCTGAACGATATTATAACGCTAAATTTTGCTGAAAGAACGAAAAAATTATATACATATATCTTTGAAACCTAAAAAAAAAATGTTTAAATGTTTAAACTCTTGCCCTATTTTTCAATGCAAGAATTGTTTCGCCAACCTACTGCTTAATTATCATGAACCTTAAAAAACAGAGGGTATTACATTCAGATTCGTTTTAAATTTGTGAGGCACTGCAAAATTGTTAGATTTTATACCTATAGCCTAACCGAACACTTAACAACAAAAACAAAGGACATCATCGTCAATAAAGACTTCTAAAAGATGTGTTACTATCTACTATCTTTGTATAACTACATTTTCAGTCAATTCGCGCGCCAATTGCAACTTGAAAGTTGCAATTTTGCATATTATATACTTAAGTATACGTATAAAATTTATTAGTATTTTAATCCCACATGTTAGTACTTAATAGCAAGCCACGACATAAGTAAAAAAGAAACTGGAAGCACAGCACAAATTACAAATGAAGGCAAAAATTTAAATAATCTCTCCTCGTTCACGCATATTTGTTGACAAATCTCAAGGGCTTGACAGTGACATTCACCTGGTTCACCTCGCCTCAACGCTCATTGGCTGAATGTACCGAATCGAGTGACGTTTAAGAGGCGTCATTTGCGAACCGATATTTGTCGGTTGCATTTCCGAGCGTCGGTAACAGTGGCATACAGAATAGCGTCGTCTTGAACCCGTCGGCCGCGCAACCGATGCCTGTCGGTAACATACCGATACCGACAACTGTCGATGCCGTGTACAGAATAGCGCTCCTGGGATATGAAGAGGCTCTTCAGGCTTCAACTGCTCTGTTAATAAAACTATGTTAGGAAACTTTGAACTTTCCAGGGCTATAAAAAGGTCACTCTAATTTCGAAGAGATTGAACATTTTGAAGCATTAATGATATGCTCGTGTCAGAGTTTTTTAGTCTAAACAAGAACCTCGTTCAAAATTGTTACTACCTTGATCTGACAAGCCTTGACTAATATTTTTAACATTTATAGTGCAGGTAGTGTCACAACATTTAATACAGGACGAAACAAAAACCGTTTTTAAAGTACAACTGGACTCTACATAAGTAAAAATATTTCTACAAAGAGTCTTATGAGACTTCTTTTCCATTGATAAAGGTTGGGTTAAATAGTAATAAAACTAAAAAAATAAACAATACTTCTAATCCTGAATTAAATAAATTAAAAGGACAGGTTTCCCTTTTTAACGAAATTTGTAGGCGTGGCTTTAGTTATAAGCCGTTGTGTAAGTGTTTAACCAATATATATAGAAATCAATTCAAAATGCATTCAAAAGAACAAAATGGTAAAAAAATTATGGAAGCTAACAAATCAAAAACTATGTAGCAATTGATCCATAAACTGCAAAAAATAGTAAGAAAGATGCTGTTGTAGAAATATATGAAAACAATGTCAAGTTGTCTGATAAAGTATTGGCCTATAATTTTAACAATCATTTTTCAAACCTTGCTTTTAAGTATGATAGCTCAATTTACTATGATTTTATATCTGAGCACATATCTTTAAGAGACAATAGTTTTTATGCCTCCAGTGTGTCCTGCAGATGTGGTACCTTTAATCAGCAATCTAGTCTTTAGGTGCCGCAGGTTTTGATGAAATATCTAATAATTTCTTGAGCTTTGTGTAATGTTTTAGCTTTTATTATAAATTTATCTTTTGAGAATGCAGTTTTTCCTGACAGGTTAAAAGTAGCTAAGGTACTCCCTTTGATTAAAAGGGGTGACAGCAATAACTATCGTGCTAGAAGTTTGTTGTCAAGTTTTTAAAAAATTCTTGAACTACATGAAAATTCTCTATCTACTTTTTTGCAAAATGTAGGATATTAAATACCTCTCAACACGGTTTTACCATCTCAAAAAGCACAGAAACAGCATTATGCGAGTTTGAAAACCATATTGTGGTTGCTCTTGACAAGGGAAAATGTATCTTGGGGTTAGTTATTGTTTTGCTTTTGATTATGTCAATCACATTTTATTAGAAGAACTTTATAGGTATGGCATTGTTAAAGTCTTATTTTGAAAATAGAGGCCAAGTAATAACAGTTAGTAATGAAAGAAGTCAGTCTGCGTTCCACAGGGATCTATCCTGGGGACTTTTTTTATTTTTGGTTTATGCTAACGATCTTGTGTTTTTTATGGAGAAGATATGTCCTGATGTAAGGGTTGTATCTTATGCGGATGATACCAATGTTTTGATTGGAGGTGATAGCTTGGAGCTTCTTGGAGTGATGGCAGAGACTGCGTATAACAGTATAACTATATGGTCTGAGAAAAACAAATCATGTCTTAATAAAGATAAAACACACTTTGTGATATTTACACGCAGTACACAAGCTCAAGATGCTGTTGTTTTATTTGATGATGGATTATCTTCGCAACAGCATCGTGCCTGACTTCTGTGTATAACAGTATAAGTATATGGTCGGTATGATGGCGGTCTTGAACCTGGTGTTCTTTTAAAAGCAGTGGTGTAGGGTCGTCTTATAAACTTCTGAGGAATTCGCTTTCGCAATTATTATTTGTCGATCCAATTGTTTACGAAGATCCGCTAGACCTCTTCCACCGAAATATCTTGGCAAAGTTGTTCGCTTCACTGCGCACCTCGGATGGTGTTTGTGTGTTCTTGTAAGTAAGGTTCTTGGTTATTGGAGATTTTCAATGTCAGTGCCGGTCCATGCTACCCATCCAAACGAGTATCCAAGAACTGACACGGTATAAGTATTGATAGTCTTACAGAGATTTTTGCTGTTGAACTGCCAAACCTTTCATCCTTCTAGTAAATTATTCTGTTAATTCGACCTTCATTGCGCCATGTGATATGCGCATTGTTTATTTAATTCCGAGGTACTTGGAAAATTCATCTTCCTTCATTGCCTCGATGTTCTGGCCGTCCCTGAGTTCAAAGTGACCTGGACATACTTTACCTCGTACGATTTTCACTGCACGACGCTTTTCCAGTCCAAACCGCATTCCAATATCCATGGAGAATTCTTTTACAATCTTCAACATTTGCTCTAGCTGATTTTTGGTAGCTCCCATAAGTTTAGGTCTTCCAAATAGAGCAAATGATTGGCTTTCTCTCCTGCCTCGTTGTTTTTGATATTGTATCCAGAGGAAGTAGAATTCAGCTGGTGGGATAGAGGGTTCATCGCAATAGAGTGTAACAATTAAAGTTCCTGATGTTTTTTGGAAATATTCTAAGTTGCCGGATAGGTCGCGAGTTTATTTTATTGGTTAGTAAGGATTTTTTCTTGGGCGCCAGAAATTCCTCAACTCTCAAAGAACTGTCAAGTATCACCAATAAAAGCTTAAAAGCTAACAAAAATCACTTGATAGACGTTGAGAACTGCAGAATCTCATTCTCGCCGGAAATAAAAAATGTTCTTAAAAACAAATTTACAATAATTTTATTTCAATAAATATTATTAAAATTAACAATCCAAATTATAACTTTGTTGAACAGAGTTGAAGAATTAAATTGATGTTAGAAAAAAAAAACAATTAAAATATTAATTTTTGAAATTAGTCAAAACCAAAAAAAATTCTGATCCAGCAGTGATTTTTACGTTTGCAAATAAAATACTTAGCTTAGACGCTCAACCCTGGTTGGACACACTTCTCTTCACCTCGTTCCCTTTTTCTCCAATTGCCTGTTATTTGTTAGGTCTATATGAGTAAGGATAACATCAGAGGGCATAAACGTCTTATAGAGCTGATACGTCTAATGCTGCAATGGTACTCTCGGTTGATGCTTGATTATCAATCCAAGCTCTTTGACCAATTTCCGTGAAAATATGCAAACAGAAAAAACTTGTTTTAGACCAGAATGTTGGTTGATATTAAGCAAAAAAATGAACAATAATGAACAGTAATTGAAACAATCTCATCAAAATATTTCAAACTCTTTTACTTAAAAATTAAATCTACGATCAAAAATTACAAGATTTGTAAATGAAGGATTAAACTATGATTAAAAGAAAAAAACAAGATTCGTCAATGAATCTGATAAAACTATGTTGCAAATTACAAGATCATTAATGAATGATTAAACTATGTTTAAAGATACAAGATTCGTCAATGAATCTGATAACACTATGTTCCAAAATACAAGATCATTAATGAATGATTAAACTATGTTTAAAAATACAAGATTCGTCAATGAATCTGATAACACTATGTTCCAAAATACAAGATCATTAATGAATGATTAAACTATATTTAAAAATACAAGATTTGTCAATGAATCTGATACTCAAGGCTACTTCAAAAAAATATAATGATAAAATTTAACTTAAGCACACTTTTAAATAAGTGCCAAATGAATGAAAAGTCCCCAAAAAAGTTTATTTAAAAGAAAAGTTCTAAAAAATAAGCTAAATACTAGTCAAAAATTGATAGAAATATGATTACTTCAAAATTACAAATTAATAAATATGCAAATTCTTCCTAAGTCAAATTTATGCGATAAGAAAACTGTATGTGCTATGATCACAATACAATTTGATCGACATTTCACATTATGTCACCGTTCTCCCATTTCATTCGTCAAAGTGAGCATTACGAGCCGCAAGCAAAAATGAATCGAGCAAATTTAGCTACGAGTTTAGCAAGGAGCTAAGTTTACAAAGATGAAAGTTATAAATTTACCGTCGACTGTCGGTAGAGAGAAGAAATAAAAATCCAAGGTGAGTTCTCACAGAAATTCAATAATATATTTCATGAATTAGAAATAACAAAAGAGACAACTCACCTTAGACTTTCAGAAAATGGGATATCCTATTCTCTCCACTGGCAGTAAACTCAAGGTCTATTGGCTATTGGCTACCCATCCGGTTCTTTCCAAAATTTGGCAAAGCCTTTGTTAATAAATTAACCTTGAAAGTGGTGGATTGGAGCCAGGAATTAGCTAAAAACATAAAAGACCAACAGAAATCGGTAATAACGTTAGGTTAGCAAAAAATTCTCCTTGCCAACTCGAACTACGCAGTTAAATCTTCCTGTAAAAGTTAACGAAATTTACGATAAATATAATAAAATGGGTTGAGTAGAGGGTCCACCAAGATCATTTATCCAACAATACTCTACAAAAAGCCCAAGATGGCCCGGAACAATGATGAATACGATTTCTAAATCTAGATTAGAAATCTATCATAAATTAAAGTATTGTCGTCTAAATCATTGATCGAAAATCCCTCTAGAACCTGAAAATTGTCTTTAAGACACTCCTAAAACAAAAGAAATTAATTTGTTCAGTTAAAAGCGGAATGTGCAAAAAAAAACCAAATCACATTCGACCAAAAATAAAAATGGTTCTCACCTTGACGACGTGAAATTGGAGACAAAAGAAACGTTCGCCGTTCGATTTTAGAACCGGTCCAAATCGCATTCAAAGGAGTAGGAGGGAGACCATCAATTAAAATCACAATACTATTATCGCCCTCTATTCAAAGGCCAGTATAATAAAAATATTTTTATAGAAAACGACGCAAAACCAATACGACTATAATTCTAATGATAGCTCCACCTATGTACAAAAGATCTAACTTCTAGCGAAATCTTACCTAGGTACCGAAACCAAATCGCATGTATATTTGCATAAAAATCACTTTGCAATATAAAAATCTTAAAACCTGAAAAACCATGTAACGAATTATTTCGTTACAAGAGAACCATAGCGGGCTGATGGCGTCTCATTGAAATATACCTCTTTATTGGTATGTTTTCGGTGGTAATCCCGGCTTAAGATACATTTTCGTTTGCCAAGATGTCATGGCATGCCTTAGGAAGTTAACAATGTTATTATTATTATTATTATTATTATTATTATTATTATTATTATCTAATTAGTATTGAGTAAGCTTGTGGCCTTTCTCGATTCGATTCTCTTTTTTACCGCCTCAGTAGCCCCAAGTCTTATCCGAACCATCCTGATATAAAAGTTAAAATATCTCCGGGAATCTCCTGTTTTGGGATAACTGTTATACCGAAGATGTATTCTTCTCTTGATATTGTATCGAAAGGCTCTTAATTATTTTCCATTTTGTTAATTTTATTGTCTAGAATTCGGATTTTTCTCATTCCGTAGATTCAGCCGCTAGCACCAACGCCTCTACAAGCACTCCGAATGTCTCGATTGCTGCGACCAACCTTCAACTGCCTCCACCTAGACCTGAAAGGAACTTCAATACCGAACTCGAGCAGTTGGTTACCTCACTCCTAACCGAAATCGAGCGGAACGAGAACGACATCGCCTCTAACAGTATCGCCTCTAACAGCATCGCCTCTAACAGCAGGTGGCCTGGTACAGTTAGCACAATCGCGGGTTATGGCAACCATCACCCGACGTCAAACGCGACTAGCGCGCGAACTCGACCCAGTAGAAGCCACCCTTGGACGAGCAATCACGATAGGATCCCGCCTCCGCCTGGAGAAAGTATAGAAAATATGTTTTACGATGACCCGCTCAGAGAGCAGACGAGAGATGAATCTGCGTATCTTAGGTAAGATATTTTGCCTGTTCGGATAATGACCTAACAAGAATGGAGAGGTTGAACGATGTTCCAATTTTAGCGTTATTGAGTGATTAAATGCATTACTTAATGGAATTTTCACGGAAAGCTCATAAATAAAGATGAGAAAGCACATTTTAAAATTATCTTCAATTTTACTAACATACATTTTTGTTTTTAATGGAACTTCCTTTTCATTATTATATTTTGGGGAGATGTTCAGGAATATATTGAGAAGGCATATCGTCTTGCAGGTACCCAGGGGTCCTCGACCCGGCAACTTCGCCCCCCTTTTTCTCTGAGTACACCAGTCCACCAATTCGCCCCAACTCATTTTTCAACACCGATACCCGGACCACAAATTCGACGATTTACACGTCGTCCAATTCAAGCCCCGCGCACAGGCGGAGGTTCTTCTCCCACCGAGTATCAGCGTTCATGCCCACAAGAGTGAACTATACGAGAACTAGGTTCAGGCGAAATCCTCATTATATGTGGGGGAGTGGTAGGTCAGGTAAGAATATGCTTTCATGTATTATATTGTAAACTTTTTTGGTAATATTTGGAATACTAGTAATCCTGAAGAATTGGACGTATGTTTCTAGAACAAAACAGATCTAGCATATGGAAGATAATATATATTTCAACGGCGATTTTCATGATTTGTGGCGTGTATTAGTACGTTTCCCATTAAATATCGGATTATAGTGAAATAAAACATATAAAATGGTATTAAAATAAATATTGGCAGCTTTTAAGAAAGTGTTTTATTAGCTTTTCAATGTGGCTTAAGGTGGGTTTGCCATCCACAAAAAAATTGTCTGAAATTTCATTTCAGGGTCTAACACCAATTCCAATCCCAATGCCGGTTTGGGTTACTTTGACTTATTGTGATTGTTGATGAGAGAATGTTTAACTGTTAACATTAAATATTTTGGTATATAGAATGTGGTATAGTCTGTAAACCGAGCGTTGATCGCTAGGTCATAAATCGTGACGTCAGATCAGTTTTGAAGCATGTCCTAAATTGATTCACAAGAGTCTTGGAAGGAGCCATAACTTACGTTTCGCGCATGATCCATTTCATATCGGGAAAATAGACGGCTATTGTCGATAACGAATGTGAGGTTAGATAGGACCAATTCAAAACCAAAACAATAACAAACAACATGTCATGCTCATGAACTAGTGATTCATAGATTCAATTTAAAGAAGCTAACCGATAAATATGTCTTTTTTTCACTCTGGTAAGTTAATATTTGGATCTCCAATATGAATATTTTAATTTTATGCAATCTACTTTGTTTTAGGCGAAGAAAAAAATTCTTGTCAGGTTTGCAATAATAACTTAAATTAACAACATAATACAAATAGAAAAATTCTAGTGTTCTAGTGAAAAATTCCAGCAGAAATTCTTAGATATACAGGGGTCTTGTTATCTGGTGTGAAGGAAAACATCTAAAACCTGCGAAATTTAGAATAATAGGTGGAATCTTTGCTACAAGAAAAGTTATGTAATTATGCATGTGATATGTGGTTAATTGAAGAAACATTCAACTCAATTCAAAAGCAATGTACTGTGAAACAAACTTGGGCGATAGAACAGTGTGTATAAAAAATCACAAAGATATTTTTAATATCAAATATGAAACTGAAATGTGATTTGGATCTTTTCTTTACCAATTAATTGTTATTTGTCGTACGATTGTGAACTTGCAAGCATCTGTAAAGTGCTGTAAATATATTAATAAAAACAGAAATTTACCAGTGCAGTAAACTTTGTCATATATTTAAATTTGACTGTAAATGCAATTTTAATTTTCGGTTAGCTACAGTGTTTGTTGTTTTATCATTTAATTAATCTTTTCACATTATAGCAGTTTTCTGTAGTAAATAAAACTGAAAGACCTCAAAGCTGTAGCTTTTCTTTAGTTTTATATATGTAGGTAAGCAAGTTTTGTTTATAATAACACTTAGTTTCGTAAAGGTTTATTTCTTTTTTGTACAGGTTTTGTGTGGCTGTAAATATCGCCATTATGGCCTTAGTTCAAACTTGTAATAATATTTATGTTATTTTTAACATAGGACATCTCATATAAAATATGTTAAATGGGTGACGGTATAGCATAATATTGTATTTGAGTTTGCTGTACTTCAGTTATAACCAAAACTAACATACAGTAACTTAAACAGAGTTGAGTAGATTGACACCATAAAATAAAACTCAAGTATGAGAGAAAACTAAAACAATGCTAATTAATTTCCAAAAAACTCCCAAATATTTATAAAATGGAAAACAAAACAGTCTATATAACCTAAAGTGTGCTATAACATGATTCATATACAACAACAGTAAAGGTCTGGCATATATGTGTTAACTTTAACAATTTAAAATCTTATTTTTCTTTATACCACCTTACAATAAACACCAATGAAAAACAGATTGGAAAAAAACACCTTACATAGCACAGAGAGTCAAATAAAACAGAGTACTATAATACAATATTAAAATACTAAACTCAAACTCAAGATTCTTTTATTGATAAAATCATACACAATAATCTATATAAAACATTGGCATGAGTGAATAATATTGCGTCAAATTTATGCGAATGTCATCTCACAGAACAATCACTAATGCTACCTTGGCAAAGTTCACACAGAGTTAAAATGTCATTCATTACAAAAATCTGTCCTACTATTTAAATAATAATACTATAGCAACAGGTGTTGTTAAAAGAACATATGCAAAAATGTAAATAAATCACAGACCATAAGTTTCGATGGCAACGATGAATATATATATATATGTATATGTATAACAATACTCACACTTTAAACGCTAATTACAGTTAAAACTTAAAGTCTAAAAATTGCTGCATTGTATATGGTTCTACTTCCATAAGCAGTTTTTAATGCCACTTTTAAAAGTGATAAAATTTGTCTCCGTCCTGATGTTACGCGGCATATTGTTGAATCTGTTTCTTGCCGGCTAAAGAAACGGACCTGATAAAGGAACTCAGGCAAAAAGATTCCTTGCGCGTTTATTAACCGAATCTCGGACTGGTACTGTGATATTAGAATTCTTGTGACTGCTTTTTACCGTACAGGTAACCAGTAAAGACCGCTATAAGCCAAGTGCTTACATTTTTCTAGTCGCCGGGGACGTAACCCCGGCAACTGACCCAAAAATGGGAGACCCAACGGACGATGAGGATACCATGTCAAACGTATCCATGAAGTCGGTCACCGACCGCAAATTATCGGAGGATTCTGTGCGTAGATTACCCAGCAGATGCAAAACATACGCAGAAGTCTGCGTCCAGTGCCGTCTGGACTACGAAAGCCTGAGAAATTATAGCAATCTAAGCTTAGCCGATGCTTCTAAGCTAACATCCAAAGTGCGCCAAAATAATAGGGAGTGCCACCCCCTACGTATGAAGAAACCAGTGACGTCAAAAATTGATACTAGCAAAAAGAAAGCCTCTCCGACAAACATACAAGGCACGGAGACGGCAAAAAAGCTGAAGGTCACCTTGGATGACCGTCAGAAATCGCAAAAAAACGAAGAAGTCCTAAACCGCATGGATACAACGAAACCGAATAGTAACGACCCGAAAATAATGCCACCGCCGCCTCCCCCGATATCTGCAACTTCTGAGACCCTGGTAGGTGAAAAATCCAAAGACATTTTTAAAACGCCCTTCAA
Organism: Pissodes strobi; assembly: GCA_016904865.1. Lineage (NCBI taxonomy): Eukaryota > Metazoa > Arthropoda > Insecta > Coleoptera > Curculionidae > Pissodes > Pissodes strobi. The sequence continues at coordinate 468,699 of MU182058.1, forward strand.
GCAAATACCGTTTAAAAAGAACTTTAAAATATCAACCGTAGATATGGGCCAATCCACCGTCCCCATATCTAACCAATTTCAACCCCTATCTGACCTAGATACGGAGGATGAAGAAACCGTAAGCGTCGCGTCTACCACGGCATCCACCGGGGTTAAACGCAAAGCCGCTCCCCGAAAATCCACTAAAACTACCCCCAAAAGTAAAGTGCAGCCACCACCCCCAGTTGTTATTAAAGGGCGCCCGGCTGACCACAAGCAGCTCAGGGAGGACCTACAAGCCATGAGAATAAGCAAGTACCAATTAAAATATACTAAAAACAGCGTTATAGTATATTGCGAGAACTCCATTGATCTCCACACATTGAAAAGGGCCTTAGACGTCGAGCGTACGGAGTACCATACCTACGCAGAAACCTAGGAAAAGACTAGGGCATTCGTTCTGCGAGGGCTTGATGGCGACATCAAGCCCCAAGAAATAGTCGAAGCACTCAACGAAGAACATAATATCCGAGCTAAGAGCATATATGAAATGAGAAAGACGAGACAACCGATGTACCTAGTCATTCTAGGTACCGATTATACTGTTCGACGACTGAATAGCGAGGTGAAGAAAGGCGTTCAGGCAAACCCGTACTTCAGTGCAAGAATTGCCAACAGTACGGGCACGCCAAAACGTACTGCAACAGGAAAACGGCATGCAGTAAATGCGCGGGGCCGCATGATATCAAGCAATGCACCCAAGAACTAACAAAGTGCGTAAACTGCGGCGGACCTCATCGGTCTATAGATGATGTATGCCCGGTTTACGCTTACAAGCTAAACATAATAGAAGCAGCGGCAGCCAAGAACAAGCAACCAAAACCGACGTTCAAACCTGCACCACCGCCAGCCAACCCGGCTTGGCGTGACAAACAACCTGCAAGAGTAGCTGACAGCTCACGGAGCCAAGGGCTAAACAATGCCCAACGTGACGAAGCATTCCAGAAGCAATTCCCGCCTCTACGACGTAGCAGCGCTCAACTAACTAGAGAGAACGTCGCAAAACAAAATAATGTACAGGTTAATGGTACTGCTCGCGGCAACTTGAACCATGATAGAAATGTAAATATATCTAATTTAATGTCTAACCTTAATAATGTGGTGGCTAAAATAAATAGTATGGTCAATTTAGACCAGCTATTTCTAGCGCTAGACCACTACTCAAACATGCTAGAAGCGTGTCGAGGCGATAAGGCAGAGATACTGCAAGCCTCGATTCGCTTCTTCTCATTTGAATACTCGCAATTTAACATATAATGATAAATATAGCGAGCTGGAACTGTCACGGCATCAGGTCCAAAATGGGCGAATTCCGTAATTTTATGCAAACATCCAATTTCCATATTGTTTTGCTCAACGAAACGTTTTTAAACCCTAACTTTACACTTAAAGTTAGGAACTATAACATAGAGAGATTTGATAGGCTAGATCGAGCCGGAAGAGGCGTGGCCTGCTTCATACACAAAACTCTTCGCTTTCGGCGCGTATATAACGTGCGCACCGTGATCGAAATCGTCAGTATTGAACTGGAGAGCGGACTGCGTGTATGTGGCTGCTACATACCTCCGGATCTCCGCCTCACGGCAAACGATCTCCTTGTACTTCTACCGCAAAACAGAGTATCCCTGCTGATAGGGGACTTGAATGTCACGCACGTCGAATGGGGCGGCGTAACTAACAGCAGGTGTAGATTATTTAGGGGAATAATCGAAAACAACCTGGAAATGTCCTTTCATAGAACTCCAAATCCCACATATCTTCGAAGCGACTCATTCCTGGATGTTGCTATTACTAGGGGTGCGATAAGGACCACTCAGTTACTGGAAATTAACACCTTAAACTCGGACCACCTTCCGATTAAGATTAGCCTGTATCACAAGGCCCCCACGACGAGAGACACCGTCGTTTCCTACAGGAATCTTGATTGGAGGGTGTTTCGAGAGAGGTTGAACGAGGTAACAGTCGTCCCTGAACAAATAGAATCAATCCAGGAACTCGAGAATGAAGTAGAAAAGCTTACTACAAACATACAGCGCATCCGCGATGCAATGTGCCCTAGGGTTACCATCCGCCCTAGGACGGAATCACTTCCTGAACCTATCCTAGAACTCATTTCAACTAGAAACCGCTTTCGACGTCGATGGCAGAGAAACCGGACACAAATGGGATCCGCTCGTATCAATGCGCTGACGGAAGAAATTAGGATGGAAATACGGGAATATCGTAATCAAGTATGGTTCGATTATATTAATACTATCAATAGTTGGCCAGGAAAATCCGTGGAGGTAGTACGCCGATGCCCGCGATCAAACACCGTGGCGTAGACCTGGTGGACGATCCGGGGAAAGCGGAGGCCTTCGCAGACTACTTGGAGAGCGTCTACAGCGAGTCGCCTGATACTCTCCCTGAACAAGTGCAATGCAGCCTCACTGTAAGCACTTTCCGCCAACATAAATATCCCATTCTCCCGTCAGTACTTGATAAATTGAGAGTCACGCCGGCGGAACTATGCAAAGTTCTCTGCCGTCTTCCGAGAAATAAAGCTCCCGGCCCGGATAGCACTCCGAACATAATCCTTAAAAACTTACCTAAAAAGACACTCATCCATCTATTGCATATAATTAATGCGGTAATCAGGCTGCAACACTTCTCCAAACCCTGGAAAGCAGCGTGCGTTATTCACTTCCCGAAACCGGGAAAAGATCCTACGCTAACATCCTCCTACCGACCGATATCCCCGTTGAATACCCTCGGGAAGGTGGCTGAAAGGCTAATCTTGCCGAGGGTCAACAGGGCTGTCGAGCGACTGAATATCATCCCCCGGGAACAGTTCGGTTTTCGCGGCAGACATGGCACTGTCATGCTTGCCGCGAAAATCGCAACTGATGTCTATGAGGGTTTTAATAACAGACAATCTACTGCGATGCTATTACTGGATATCGAGAAGGCGTTCGACAGGGTATGGCTTTTTAAACTGTTAGCAAAATACAGCCTACCGCTGCACCTTATATCACTCATCGAATCATACCTTGCCAGACGCACCTTCGTTGCCAGAATAGGAAAGCACACGTCTGCAAGCAGGAGACTGCGAGCAGGAGACTGCGAGCAGGGGTGCCACAGGACACGGTCCTTTCGCCGCTGATTTTCAATCTTTTTATAGCAGATTTTCCGTCACATTCTGAAACCTGTACTGCCCTATTCGCCGACGATACGGCGATTTATTCCCAGAATCCCATAGCGGAGGTGGCTAAAGCAAGATTAGACGATCATATGACTGAGCTTATTCCCTACTATGAAAGGTGGAAGATCGCCCTGAATGCGAGTAAGACTGAGCTCATCATTATTACTCGTAAAAAGAAGGATATCGATGTTGCACCTCTCATGATAGGGAATGCACCAATTACACCGAAAGCCCAGATAAAGTATCTAGGATTAACCCTGGATAATAAGCTAAACTTTAGCAAACATGTCTCTGCAATCATCGCAAAAAATGAAGGCATTAAAAAAGGCCTAAACATACTTGTCGCAGGCAAGTCTTACCTTAGCCCAATAAACAAACTGACTCTCTACAAATCGGTAATAAGACCAGCGCTCCTATATGGTGCCCCGGTGTGGTGCTTTGTGGCCAGGACTCACCTGCGAAAACTGCAGGTATTGCAGAACAGGTACCTTAGAGCGGCGTTCTCCCTGACACTGCGTGATCGTGTCAGGATTGAGGATTTGCATGCGTGGGCCAGAGTTGAATACGTTGCGGATTACGTCAACGACCTCGCATGCAAATTCTATGATCACCAGATTAAGGGATCGCCGCTGACGGCCCATATCGCCGACAGGAGATATGACCCAGAGCACCCCATCACGCACGGTACTATATATCGAGAGACTACCTTATTTTATAGGCAGTTAAGACCGCCATAGTATAACACCACACATAATTTTGCAATGTACAATCACTACCCTTAAAATTCCAGCTTTTCACATCTTTTCATTGACTTTTTAATCGCTTTTCAACATTCTGAAAAGTCAGCAAGTATCAGGAGAGCAGGAGCACATCGCCTTCGCGGGCTATGTGTACCCCTGCTCCCTGATTGGCCAGCCTACCATGTTAGGACATGGGGGCGGGGCTTGTTAAAGGCACGATTCCTATTATAAATAGGAACCGCCACTCGCTGCGCCACTTGACTTCTGCCCACCGAAGCATCCTTGATCCGTAGCCTGAACCGCCGGATGCACTCCATTTACCTAGATGTTATGATAGCTTACTGGAGTTGTCTTGTAAATGCAAGCCATTAATATTTTGTATATAGTCTTGTATATAATGTGCATGTTGTATATAGTGTGCTATCCCAGTTTTAATATTATGAGCTTCTGCTCCACGAGGGCAGTTCAAGCATGGTTTTTGCTAATTTTTCCATGCCCTATAATAAAATATCACACGTAAGAATGCACTCTCTAACTCCAGCTCCGGCTAATTCAGAACGCAGCGACATTGAAGGGTATTCCCACGTAATGTACAAGTTGCCAGCAGTACTACTGCCCTTAGTTTTAAGTAGGCTAATACAACAGCCCCCTATGGGTGTCATTTTGGTAGGCCACGGCGTTGATTGAACAACTCCAGGCAAAACTACCAATTTTAGTAGATAATAAAATATCTAAGACGAACTTAGGCTAAGTTTTGTAGCTCAATGTATCAAAATAACCAAAATAAATCATGTCATCAAGTCAAGCGGCATATTGTTAAAAAAAACTTTATACACGGGTAGGTAGTACCTGCTTCAGTGGCGGAAAGTTTGTATCGAGGAGTAATGAATCCGCAATATCTGGTACGTATGCTTTGTTTGTTTCAAATAACGAGAACTGCACCCTGTTTTTTAAGAGAAACAGCAAACACTCATAAATATAAAGCCCTGGTACTGTAAGAATTTTCAGCTCTTTAATCTTTCCCTTGCAACTTTGTCTGTGTCGCAACGATAAAATAACTCGAACTGCTCTTTTCTGTAGTCTAAATACCTGAGCAGCACCCGAGCTGCCTCCCAAGAATATTATCCCGTATCTAAGGGCTGAGTAAATATTTGCATAATAAACGACCTTAAGACATCCAGTGTTCAAATACCTAGACACAACGCTGAGGGAGTAACAAGCTGATGCGACTCGTTTGCCCAGATTCATCATATGTTCCATCCAATCCAGGTTCTGGTCAATATAGATTCCCAAAAACTTTGTATTCTTTGCTAGTACTTGACTTTCGTTATTCAGGCAAACTGTATCTGAGATCTTGCTGTGTTTTTGTTTAGTTCGAAAGCACACTAAGTTAGTCTTGTCTGAATTAAGGATTAACCTATTTCTTGCGAACCATTCATGAGCAGCCCTCAATCTTTTAGAGCACACTTGAAGATCAGACAATGTTATTCCTAATGTAAGAATGTTTGTGTCATCTGCAAAACTTACAAGCTGTGATGTATTATCAAGTACTTCCTCTGTCAGATTATTTACATAGAGCACAAACAACAAAGGCCCCATTATGCTTCCTTGAGGAATGCCCATAAGAAGATGACCCTCCCTGGAAGAGCTTTTGGTATCTCTCTGAATAACAATCTTAGGTCTTCTGTTTGAAAGAGATGATTTTATCCACTCATGAGCAGGACCACGAACACTATATTTATCTAACAGAATTTGATGGTCAAGGCTGTCAAATGCTTTCGAGAGATCCAGGAATATTCCTAATGAAATATTTTCTTCCTCCCCACCACTCAATATTTTCTCAACAAAGCCAAACACAGCTGTTTCCACTGATTTATTCTTAAGGTACCCATGCTGTGACCTACTCATAAGTTTCGTATCATAGAAAAACTGTAAAAGATTTCGAAGATTTTTGAAAAGGTTGATATTAAGCTTATGGGTCTATAATTTTCAAGCACTGACTTATATCCCCATTGTACAAAGGTTTGACAAGTACCAACTTTAAACTATCAGGAAAATTACCATGCTCAAAAGAATTGTTTATAAGATGACTATTGGCGTGTATCGATCACCCAGCCACAAAACTCATCGGGAGACACAAATGACAGACAAGACAAAATAATATAAAACACTATAATTCAACTCATCATAAAAAACACAATAATTCACTCATTATAAAAAACCATACCACACAATCGATGGAAAGGGATGTTGCCATTTTAGGTACTTGTATCATCATAGTGCACCAATGTTTTACGAAAGGGGTCATAGCATCTTCTGTACTTATGAGCACACTAAACTATATTGTTTCCTGCTCATCGCGAAAATAATACTCATCATCATCATCATCCGAGTCACAAGAATTGAAGTCGATAATGACCGGTAATATATCCGAAGCATCTATCAATCGCTCCTTTTTCCAGTTCTCGCTAATTGTATTATAGCATTTGTGTAATGAACATAATTTTTCCATTTTTTGGTGTAATCTAAAACAGATTCTTTTATAAAATAGCAATATCTAAAAGTTGGACTAGATTTTTACCTTTTGAAGTGCTTCATTCCACAAATTTAAAATGGCTTCCCTTGTGACAGGATGTATCGAACCGATACATCCGCTTGTGACAGGGGAAGTATCGAACTGATACAAGCATCATAGTAACGCTTACATTTAATAGTAACGCTTACATTCTGACCATACCATCTCAATAGGATTATATTAGCAGATCAGTAGATATCTGCACTCCAGCAATATTTATCGTGTGAGATGTTCGCCTACAATAAAACCAAAATAATGAATAAATTATTTAAAATAATGAAAAATTAAATGCAGATTACCTTTCTCATACATAGCATAATGCTCTCTTTATAGTATGGCCATGAACTTTGTGAAGAGGCTCTTCACGAGAGGAAATAATAGCAACATTTGCCTTGGTTTTAAAGTCAACATCTTTCTGGACTCTTTTTGAATACATTCTTTACACAATGGCTGACGATATTCCTAAAGCATCAGAAACTCTCTACAACAAATAAAAATATATATACAGACGTAATTAAATTGATATATAAGGGTGGGATTATCCAATTTCTTAAACATAAATCTATCCTTAAACACATATTAATCTTTAACGTATTTCGTCGAGTATTTCGTAATAGGTATCTAAATGAGTTTATTCAAAGTAATAATAATTTTTATTTCTTAAAAACAATATCTCCTTTTAACCTAAGTTTAAGTTCTACCTTTTTTATAAATATTGCTGTTAAACTTGCCTTTCTTTTGAAATTGAGACATTGAGATCTTATAAATTTATCTCGAAATTTGGAGAAAGAACACTTCCAGTTGACAATGTATCCTTTTATTTCTTAAGGAAAATGACAAAGACGGCACCAAACCGGAGACTTTAAAGAAAAAGCCTTTCTTTCCCTAATTGGAGACTCTCAAGGTCGCGTTTTTAACGCCTAAAAACGATTTTTAAGACTTAAAATTGTGCTAAATACGAATGATGTTTAAGAAGTAGTATAATAGGATAATCCTACTCTTTATATATTTTTAAAACTGCACTTTTGTATCAACTTACATTATATACTGCACTCACGGGTAAAAGCGTTTCTCCTGCTGCTTTTGGGCGATTAAAATAGTCTATTAGTTTTAAACAGAGAACTTGTTCATTTTCAGTGTTCCGTTGTCCAGGCATTTTCAACTGCGATAACAATCACAAATAAAAATAGAAAAATACGTTGGAGGAACTTCAAATAAATATTGTCACGACTAACAACCGTCCGAACGTTTTTGTGCTACCATATAGAACTAGCCGCCGCCGCGCCGTGCCGCTCGCTTCTGTGTCTGTATGAATCATCGCCTGGCCGGCCGGACGCGAAGTTTCAGGATCGCTGGAATTATCTCGATGGCCTCGTCGAGATCATATAGAGTGGCCTTGGAATAGTTCCCGAATATTCGTGATAGATTTGAGATTATATATAAGCAGACCTAAGGAGAATGTTAGTCAGTCCAGTTCAGTTAATCATTGAGTGTTGAATAGATATTAGTTGTAAAGTTATAAGAGTAGTTTAGAGTGTTAAATTGTATACAGTGGTAGTGAATAAAGATAGTATTAGTTGAAAATAGCAAAGTTGTAATTCTGTTAAGAACCCACGGGAAAAACGTAACAATATATATTTGACACTTTGACAGGTGAGAAATTATTTCATCTGATATCCTAGCATGCGCAGCTTAACGTACGTCCGTGACGTCAAATTTCTGTCATCCTCGATTGACGGTGGCTTGAGAGAGAAAGTCAAGGTATGACGCAACGATCAACGCTCGGTTTACAAACTATAGACTAACATTCGCCAAATGTGACTCCTGCAATATATTAAATATCCTTGTTGTGCCATTGAAAGAAACTATTTCGCTCTTTTCCACAAATAAAGGATTTTTTTACGACTCTGGTATCTTTATCTTGGACACACAATTTTTTTCCAGGTATCCCTAGAACATATCGCACTCCATCCCTCGTCCTGGATGAGCTAATTAACTATGCGGAGCGCGAGAACAGCGAAGATGATCCGCCACCACCACCGCTGCATTACCACCCTTTCGACACACCTTCGGAATATCCTACATTGAACCCGGAGAATGGCGGAATCGGCTCCATGTACTCCAACATTGTGCAAGACCTTGAGTCGTCGCTGAATGACGTCAGGAACATTAGGGCGAGTAACAGGCCAGGCGAGACGTCCGACATGCTCAGCAGTTTCTCGGAAAGGTTCGTAATGTAAGGGGGGGTCAGAAAATAAAGAACTCATTATTTTTTAAAGCTTTATGTTCCTGTATAATCCTCTGCGTTTCAGTTTGGGGCATAATTGAAACTATTCATAATTTCGTGCGATCATTTCGTACACATTTTTTTTTTATCTTTTTCTTTTCCGACCTAGTCAAATTCGCATTCAATTCGGTCCAGTGATAAAAATTTCGTTTTATAAAGCACATATTTCTGTCTAGGTTGGAGAACATTATGACTCAGTCCGACACGATCTTGCGAAATTTAAGAAGCTCGATGGACCTTCTGCCTAGCGTCGCCGCTGATGGCGGCCGTAGTGGCGGTGAGAGCGAGCCTCGATGGAACTTCAACGACCCCGGATTTTATGTGAGGGATCTTAGAAGTGAGGTTAGTTTGAACCTGCATATAATTTGTTTTTTTACCAACTTTTGGAATCCAAATTACATTGAATTACGCTTAGATCAAGATCGCATGCAGATGTTTGGTAAATTGCCATGATATGCTCTAAATTCGTCCGCCTAATGAAATTTTAAATTGAAGCGGGGTTCTTATGGGATATGTTTCTTAATTTTACTACAATTACAAAAGTTTGTTAATTATGACGGTTTAGGGTAAAAAGCAAGTTGGAAATATAAAATATGCAGAAAAATATTAAGAATTCATTAAGATTCACCTTTAAATGCTATAATCTAACGTATTAGAACAAGGGGAATGTATCATTTGCATTTTGGTCCTACCCAAAGCAAGATTTCTATGGTAGATAATTAAAATGAAGGTATAATATACTGAATTATGTATTGGTTTATTCAGTTGTTCAAGATGAAAATCGAATTACAGGTGATTTTAAAATGTTTCATGAACCGTGAAAGGACTTGATTGTTCTTTTACAATTTTGAATTATACTGAATTAGGTATTGGTTTATTCAGTTGCTCAACATGAAAATCGAATTACAGGTGATTTTAAAATGTTTCATGAACCATGAAAGGACTTGATTGTTCTTTTACAATTTTGAATGTCAAATACGAGTGCAAGATTGTTTTTTGTGGATCCTATGATATGCCTGTACTTTACCGGGTATATTATTTGGTTGCAGAATTTAAAAAGGAAATAACCGGAAATTGTGTAGGAGTATAAATACATTTGTTGCTGGAATGAGCACAATTTTATTCGTTTCTTAAACAAATATTTTTTACATGTTATTACTTTTACTATAAGTTGATACAGCTAATTTACTTACAAGGTTAAGAAGGTATTAGGGGCCAGTAACTTTTACCAAGAAGACATTTCCTATAGCAACAACGCATTTGGTAAAGCTTACCAGGAGGTGGATATACCGGCCGTAAAAAAGTTGAATATCCTTAATACATTTTTGTAGGTACTGATACTTATAAAATAGGCTGAAAATTATATTACATTGTTATAGTTTGTAACCAGCCTTATTTGCTAATTGCTCATTCAGCTGATCCATATGCCTGACTCACTCAGCGGTTTAAATTTTTTTTATAGAAGGCGAGGGTCGAAATTTTTGGCATTTAGAGGATAGGGCGCCACTAAATTTTTTTGTTGCACGAAATTTATTAGTTATTAAAGCTTCCTGAAAATACAGTAATAAAATTTAGAAACAATATCCTATGAAAAAGCGTAAAAAAATAGAATGAGATTGAATTATAGCATAAATACAGTTTCTAAAATAAACACCACGAATACAAACAACCAGTTTATTAAAAAAAATGCTAGTTGGGTAGAACAATCTACTTTCTTAAAATTTAGAAGATTTTCTGATTACTGATGGTTAATATTATGCTAAAAAAAATTATGGAATATCACTTAAGCTGACCTATATACGCCACAAGTGGTAATTAATGTTCAAATTAAAATTTATTAATTGTTATGTTAATTAAGTTTCATCTTGACACTTTAACACTAGAAATTACAACAATCAAGTATCAGTTAAACGATTTAGGCCTGGTACTCACTGCGATTAAAATTCAAATAAAAAAATAGCACTAGTTGTGGTATTTTAGCAAGTCTCTGATCAATAACTTAACATTACTAATTACTATATAAAAATCTCAATAAATTACTTCGATGTTAATTAGAGAGAGGAGTTATCTTTAAAAGGATATTTTATTATTACCCAGTTACTATTGCATAAATCTGTAACAATCCATTGTTGAAATTAGGGAATATATATCCACTAAACTACGCTTAGCTTATTCCCTTGGCAGCTGGAATATAGAAGACTTCTAAAATGTCTTCAAAATGCTAAACTAAAAGGGAATTGATGAATAAAATATATAGAAAGACTATAGCCGCACCAAGTAAGGAAAATTGAGCTCAATTGACCGATATCAAGGCGAAACTTTCAATAATAAGGTTTAATTAAATCAGTTAAACTTAATTTCTGCCATAAGTTTTACAGATAGATATAATTAACTTAATATAAATGGCATAACCGCCGTAATTGTACCATATAAATTTAGATAATAATCATAATCATCTTTATTTCAAAATTGTCACAAAAAAATAACAAAGTGCAATGACGTCTAATGGGCAACCAAAAGTGATTTACACATAGATAATATGAAGATGCAACTACATAACTAATCTATTACATATTAAAATAATCATTTAGACAATAAGGTTCTAACCGAATCAACAACTTTTTAATTTCCTTTTTGAACAAACGTTGACTGCCGATTCGTTTAATACGCACAGGCAATTTATTGTACAATTTTACACACATGTATTCTGGGCTTGTTACAGTAGCGTGAAGGCGATGCATGGGATAATTAAAGTTATCTGCTGTTGTCAATCGACCTGCATTCTGGGAACAAAGGAGACTTTTATTTATACGTAAAAACATCAGACATTCAAAAATGTACAAAGCATACACCGTCATAATTCCCAATGCTCTGAAAACATTTCGACAAGATTGGTTAATTTCCATCTTGTTTACAACTCTAAGAGTTCTTATTTGTGACACAAAAATATTTTGTACTATGCCGACCCCAAAATATTATTCCATATTTAAGTACCGATTCGAAGTTCGCGAAGTAAATTATTTTTAATGTTTTGTTACTTATATACTTTCCAACTATCCTAATTCCGAAACAAATCGAGTTTTTTTTTAACAACTGGTTTATGTGAAATGCCCAGTCCAGATTTTCATTAATAAAAATTCCCAAGGACTTTATATTTGAAGAAATGCCAAGCTCGTGTTCTGCATTTTTTAACTGAGTAATACTATCCAATTTTGATTTATTTGTTTTAAAGAGCACAATATTGTTTTATCTGTGTTAAGAATTAGTTTATTTTTAGTAAACCACTTTCTTACTTTTTTGAAAAGATTATTACTATCGTTTAACGATTGAATCATATTTTTACTCCCAGTTATTAGATTTGTATCATCTGCGTAATTAATAATGGTTTGATACGGTTGCTCTGCTTCAGAATACAAGTCATTAACAAAAATCACAAAAAGAAGAGGGCCTAAAATGCTACCCTGCGCAATTCCGTACTTGTTATTTAAGATTTTAGACTTAGTAAATTCGCCATTTTTGGTGATACCCACTACCTGTGTTCGATCATTGAGGTAGGATTTACACTACCCCAGCGCATTGCCCCTTACCCCATACATCTCCAGCTTTCTTATAAGTAACTCCCTGTTGAGACAATCGTAGGCCTTGCTCAGATATAAAAACATACCCATTGCTGCTTCACCGTTTTCGAAGAATATTAGCACTGTTTTAATAAATTGGTAAGTTGCCGTCTGTGTAGATTTTCCTTTTAAAAAGCCATGCTGGTTGCAATGCAATATTTTACACGTTGTTAAAATCTTTTACACATTGCAAGCTTGAAGAGCTTAGAAAAACCAGGCAGAAGACTTAAGGCCTATAACTGTTGCGGGTCACCTTTTTTGAATAATGTCTTAATCAATTATATTTTCAGCCCATCTGGAAACGTTCCATTTGTAAAAGAATTATTAATTAAGAAGCACATTATATATTTTAGTTCACATAATGAGTGTTTGATAATGCTCGTTGGAATTGTTTGTAATTTCAAAAGCCAATTCACAAATTTCTTCAGGGGTAACTGGTTTTAAGTACATTGATTGCTTATTTGGTGTCATATTACACTGATAGGAATGATTTTCCATACGTTCCAGAATTTTTGGATCTACTGACACCAAGTATTCATTATACTCATTAGCTATATTTTCAGAACCTCCCTCTATTTGACTTTCACTATTGCGCCTGTTATGCATATGCGCGCACGCCAGGCGTTGTACTTTTTCGAGAGCTGATTGTATGCTCTGCTTTTCCGTTTCCTTGAACCAATTGATCGACCAGTAAAGTAGGGTGGATCTTACTATCATTGCATACATCCACCGCAAGATTTCTGGTTTACCTTCTCAAGTTTTTCCTGCAAGGCTTCGGCACACCATGAGGACCCTTGTAGCTTTAGTTCCAACTCCTTCAATGTGTATTCCATTTGAGTTTGCAGTCCAGCGTTTTGCCTAGATATCTGGCTTCCGATGCCGGTCTAATGTTGGTCCTGTATGTTCTTATAACTTTCATTCTAGGGAGTTATCTCGTCCTAGAGAAGGGTACTAGCCCCACTGTTTGGCACCATTCTTCGGTTGCTTTGAGTCCAGCTTGAATTAGTTCACATAGTGTACCCTCAAACTTCCCTTTTGCTGTGATGATAATATCGGCATACCGAACACAATGTAGGCCGAGGTCAGTCAGTATTTCCAGTAGTTCGTACACCACGAGACTCCACATTAGTGGTGAGCATAATCCGCCCTGTGGCATACCTCGGGTGGTGCTCACTTCAATTGTCTGATTGCCTACTGAAGTTTCTTCTGTCCTCGTGGCAAGCATCTCACACATCCAATTGAGATATTGTGTCGGTCACTCCCATTTTCGTTAGTGCCCTCTTTACAGCCACGTGGGATGTATTATCGAAGGCTCCCGCGATGTCTAGGAAGGCGCAGAGCGCGATTTCTTTCTCATTTAGAGTTTCTTGTATCATGCTGGTCAGTTGGAACAGTACGGTCTCTGTGGACCTGCCCGTTCTGTATGCATGCTGGCTTGCATTCAATGGCCGCGTTTCTAAGGTAGTGGATCTGATGTAATTGTCTACTGCCTTCTCCTTGGTAAGAATGACCTGAGACTGATTGGTCTGAGGGATTTGGGGTCTGTCCCATCATTCTTTCCTATCTTCGAGATGAAGGTGACTAAAAATATATGCAAGAATATGTTTTTACTAAGGTAAATTACGCTAAATACCCTAAAAAAATGGTACATATAATACAAAATACTTGTAATGCTAGGCCACGCATATGTAACATGAACAAATTAAGAAATTGTTTTTTACATTTTTCGTATTTTTGATGAAGCATTAGCTTGTAAAACCTCGAATTTTTTCCATTGGTAAATTGAGAAATGGCACAGTGTCTCGTTTAAGCAACCCACGATTACAAGCATTATACCCTAAAAGTTCAAAACGCAGATTTTGTTCATAAGATGAAATGTTTAGAACACGTCAGCAGTTTTTACGTTAATGTGATCTGTTCGTTTGCAAGCTATCACCCAACTCCTTTGAATATTTAGGAAACCGAAATAGCATCAGATCGCTTGTAAAACTTCTGAACCCATTATCTATATTTCATTCTGCCACAGAACACCGCATTTTCTTGGAAGATATTCCTCTAACGCCACAAAAAAAAACCACCGAAATCTCCAATCCAAAATCGAAGAAACACAAGGTAAACAAATGGGGTTAATGGCGGAATGCCGCTAATTCTCACTCCGCATGACATAGGTCATTGGCTCCGCCCAGTGCGCAATAACATCTCTATTGTATCAATCAATCATAGAATATCTTAAGATCAGCCGTAGGCACCAAATATATTTATGTCAATGTATAAATCAGTGAATTTAATTAAATAATTGTAATAACCTGAACAAATATCGATGTGAATGGAAAATCTATACAAACCGCAATTTTTTTAATTTACCAGGGTCGTTTTGTAGCATCTGGAAAGTAATGATCTAGCTCTCGGGATCTGTTTAGACACGTCAAAAGCGTAGGACTATAATATGGATAGGCGATTGCTTATTGTAAAATTAGAATTTTATGGAGTAAGAGGAAATGCACTTAAGTTGTTTGAAAACTGACTCAGATAGAAAGAAAGAAGGAAAGAAGAAAAGGCTCATGAAATACTACATAATTATTTAGGGCAGAAATAGTTTAACGTGCCTTTCGAAAACGAGTATTAAGATCTATGAAAAATAAATTAATTGGTTAGTGTTATAAAGGGATATTTAAAGTTACGTCCCTTTAATTGTTTAACTGTGAGAGAAAGAAGCCCTAATTGTTATATGCGTCTCGGGATATTCAACTGACTTCCTAGCAATTGTAGTAAAATTGATAACTTGATGTGTAATGTACTTGTGGACGATTTTGACGTGACACTATTAACAGAAACATTTTTGGACTGTGATATATTAACCAGTGAGTTGGGCTTTGATGGATACCAGGTTTACAGGTGTGACAGATCAATAAAAACTAGTATATGCAAGACTAAGGGTGGAGTATTGATAGCGGTTAAAAGTTGCCTTTCCTCTAGAATTTTGCTGACACCTTTTGTGTTGATTACAATAAAAAATCAGCGAATTTTAGTAGGAACGCGTATATTCCAAGAACATCAACTGTCGACACTTATGAAATTTTTCTAATTCACCTAACAGAGAGATCAATTTCACGGACATCTTAATTTGGGGTGACTTTAACCTTCCTAATATAAAGTGGGAAAAAACTACATATGTATCTGTACCTGTGGGCTCACTGTTCAAAGAAGCAACATCCTTAGCTGATTGTGCTGCATATTTGGGTGTGTTCCGGTGAATTGACATACCTAATGTGTATGGCAATTATCTTGATCTTTTATTTTATAACCAATGTGACGTAAAGGTCGTTGTTTGCGAAAATCAATCCTATGTTAAAGCTAGATGTGCCACATCCTGCTTATGAGTGTTCAATTGACTTGACTGAACATTTGTCCAATCTGTCTTGTGACTATTTATACTTTAATTTTAAATGTGCTGATTTCAATGAAATAAATTTGTGTCTCTCCTGTGTTGACTGGGACGCTGTTTTTGAGTGTACAGATGTGAATACTGTGGTTTCCAAGTTTTATGACATCATTTACAATGTAATTGAAGCTTTTACACCACTGTCAAGATTCAAAACTCTAAAATTTCCAAAATGGATGGCAAATGATTTAAAAAATTTGATTATAGAGAAAAAAATTGCGCATAAAAAATATAAATCAACACAATCACAAGAGGACTATGAGCATTTTGCTAATCTATATTAAAAATTTGGAAAGTCAGACGTACCTTTTGGGATTACGTTAATTCTAAAAAAGGAGATATGGACTATCCGAAGTGCATGACGTTTAATGGCTGTGAATCAGATAGTGGTCAAGAGATTGCAGAAATGTTCAAGTTGCACTTTTCATCTGTGTACTCAGATTTTATCGACCCTGTGACAGAATTTGATTGATGTTTTTAATAAGATTGATATTTTAAAGAAGAATTTATCAACGGGGCCTGATGGAATACCTGTTGTCTTTTTACAAAATTTTATCAGAACTTTTATGTAAAATTTTTAATTTATCTTTAAGTTCAGGTGTTTTTCCGGATTTATGGAAAAAATCATGTGTTTCTCCTGTTTTCAAGGATGGTAGCAGGGCAAACGTTAAGAATTATAGAGCTATAAGTAAGATTTCTTTGATTGCAAAGATATTTGAGTCGCTAGTGGCTATCCACTGTAACTAATCTTTTGACTTATGAGTGGGTTCTGCTGGGTGCCTTCGAGAATAAGCACCAGGTTGATGCAATTTATACGGACTTCTCGAAGGCATTTGACAGAGTTGACCATAGAATCTTATTATTTAAATTTAAGGCAGTGGGACTTCATGGATCTTTTCTTGACTGGTTTGGTAGCAACCTGGTTGACCGTAAGCACGCTGTTAAAGAATTTTGTATCATCAGAAATTCTCGTAACATCCGGTGTACCTCATATACATCTGTCTACTTTGCTTTTCAATGTCTTTGTGAACGATATAAGGTTTATTTTTAATGACTGCCATTTTGCTGATGATTTCAAGATTTATAGGATTATAGGTAGTTTGAATGACTGTCAGTTAATGCAGGATCAGATGAGTTTGTTCTCTACTTGGTGCACGGAAAACAACTTAACATTAAATATTGATAAGTGTAATGTCATCACATTTAGCAGGATAAAACGGCCAATTCTTTTTAACTATTCTGTTAGTGATATAGAGTTGGAAAGGAAAACGTTGGTAAAAGATCTTGGAGTTTGGATCGAAAGTGATCTATCATTTATCACACATATCGATAAAATCACTAATAAAGCAATGATACTACTTGGGTTTGTCTTTCGTGCGCTTAAAGAGGTACAGAATATCTTTGTTTTGAAGGACGTTTTTTGTGCGCTGGTTCGCTCAGTGCTGGAGTATGCCAGTGCGATTTGGCATCCTTATTATGATGTGCATAAGGAACGTTTGGAAAGGGTGCAGAGAAAGTTTTTAAGAAGGGTTGGACTTAAGATGGGAATCTCTTATGAACAAATTAATTGTTGTGATATAATGAAGTCACTAAATCTCACCACTCTTGAGAACAGAAGAAAATTTTTTGATGTCTGTACCCTTTTCAAAATAGTTAACAATATGATTGATGCCCCTGAGCTTCTTGCGGAGGTTGGCTTTCACATTCCTCCTAGGAGTTCACGTAATAAAAATCTATTTAGAATTACCTTTCACAGAACTAATTATGGTATTAATATTCCTTTGGGTCGAATTTGTAAAATTGCTAATTCTGTTATACATATATTATAATGAAATTGATATTTGTAATTGTAGTTACAATGTATTCTGTAAACAGGTTAGAAAGGTATTGTTTGTTTGACTACTGCTGCACCTATTATATTTTAAATTGATGTGTCGTTTAATAAATTGCAATGTTTTAATAATCAAGATAATTCAAAATATTGTGTTTATTGATTTTATTATTATTGATTATTATTACGTGTGTGTGATACGTTGATATATTTTCTTACATTTGTATCTGCAATATTTTTGACATTCTGTTTGTAACTGCTATATGCGTTAATAAAGATTTTGATTTTGATAATGAGTTGCATATTGACCAATCTGAAATACAGTTTGTTTATTAACAGGTGTCTAATAACGCCGAGGCCAGCCCGACCGCCGACTCCAGCCTACAAGACTTGATCGGATCTCTGCATGCCGTCGCCACGGATCACACTTACCCTCGCAATCCGAACAGTACCGGCGCCAATGATAACGTGTCGCCGCTCATGAACTCATTGCACCTTACCATCTCTCACATCCAACGTCAGGCGAGACTGTTGAGGCGACAGGTCAGCATTTTTATTCTAACAATTATTGTAAAGCTTTATTTGTGTCAATAATTCGTGAGAAAACATGAAGATCTCTTGAACCAAAGACATACAAAGAAAGCTGAAAACAATATGTAGGAATTGTTTTTCTCTACTCCTCGGAGTTTTGCCCTGGCGTGATTATCGCCCTATAACTTTTCAGAGTTTCTAACACCTTCAAAAATTTTTAAGCAATCGATTTGTAAATGATCCTTGGAAATCATTAGTTGCAAAAAATTATTTTTGGTTTGAATTATGTATTTGACACGTACATTATCCGTTAATATTATAGTTCTAATATGTTAAGGTGGAGAGTATAGAAAGAATAGACCGAGCCATGGTGGAGGTGGCCCAATTGCAGCTCATGCGCCAATTGGTGATAGAGATGGTGAGACACATTCGGTCCGTGTCGGGAGAAAGTAGAAGTGCAGGCGTTTCGAGCGTGCGACAAATGATGGCAGGCACTAGAATCAGTGATTCTAGTCCTTATGAGTCGCCCAACGAAGACGGAGGCGCTAGCGGCAGTCGTTCTGCACACCAGGGAAGTGGAGATGCTCATCTCCAAGCAGGTATAAATAAGCAACTTCAACTTAAAGGTTGCCAATTTTTTACTTCGTAGAGTAATTTTTGTCAATTTCATATTTATATAAAATACTCCATAGTAAGGGCCAACCCCCTTCAAAATATTGATATCTGAAGTTGTAATTGTTTTGTATAATAAATAATATTTTTTGATATTTAAAAAACTAGATCGATGGTTTTTATTGATGTTGTTTTTAAAAAACATTTTATTAGGTCACTTTTAATTCTGTATGTTATAAAATGACGCTTTTAGGTTCCAGTGCCGATCAGCCTGGTCCCAGTACTGGGGCTACCACACAGCAGAGAAGGAGTACAAACAGGAAAACGTATCCACCTTCTAGATATGTTAGGTCAGTATTAGGACTTCTAAAACCTAATGATAATGCTCTAGGCTTTTATATGGATCTTGGATAAAATTTTGTTGTTGTTGAGCTGTCTTTAAATCTCATTACTAGCTGTGACAGCTCGTGAGGGAGGACTCTGGTATTCCGCCCCCTCAGAATTCTAGAAAGAATCGTGTTTTTAAATTTTTATATATATATAACTATATAATTATATAGTCATCTATACTTTGAATTAGCTACCATAAAATTGACTTTATTTTAAATTAAATCGTTCAACCTAAACAAATCCCTTCAATATTAGGTCCACTGCAGTTTACGATATTGCAGAAATGAATCCGCGAAACCAGTATTCCAACACCAACAAATATTTCCCTGACGAGCCATTTCCTCGATATTCGATGAGCGGATGACGCGGACGCTTAAGCCGGCGGTGTCCTTGTCGGTGGCGAGATCGGGGGTCGGCGGGCGAGAGGGAAACTACACTTATACCACTATTCGGTGCTTATTTGGTGGTGCGGACTCGACAAGTTTGAGCCTTTCACGTGCTTGTTTATGGTTTTTGCACCAGCGGGCTGATTAACGGGCTGTCGATTGGGGCTTCGTACGTGTGGTGTGTAGCATGTTTTAAATAAAACTAATTAACTTTTAAATGGAAACATGAAGGTATCTGATTAGAACATTTAATAATGGCTAATTTAAGTGTGGAGGAGAAAGTAGAATTAAAAACTAACGGTCGTTCCACTCCCGTATTGAATTTGAGTCGAGTTCAAAAATAATGTAAAAATAGGGCCAGTTTTACTAGAAAAGATAGTGTACCTGTTATCGAGTCTTACCTAAAATATATATTTGTCTGTTATCCCGGGGCGAAGAACCAAGTCTTATTGTTGGCCGCAAACGACAAACTGGTAATTGTACCATTATTGGTGGCTCAGGAATTGCCCTTTTAATTTTACATTTTTGACAATTTCTGAAAATATCTTTAACTGCTTGTCTTGCTCTTAAAATCCAATATTTTTCTCGTAATTTGTTTAGTACTACTTCTTGCCCTTGATGAAAGCAATTTTCATGAAAATAACTTACTATTAATTTAGTAATGTAATGTTTTGGGTCTGAAATAACTGGATGTTTAAACTCCTCTTCTGCGTCTATTAGATTTTCGAGTCTTCCTTTTAATCTAATTATCCCATGTTTGTCAAGTTCTAATGTCTAAAGTCGACTATTTTTCTGAACGCAATTTTTAGTTTGAAGATGTTTTATTTCTTCCGAAAAACTGTCTTAACTGATTTTTTTTTTTAAATAATAGTACTTCTGCTTCTTGTAGTTCATCCTTTCCTAAACATCTTGAAGTTGATTCTTTTTTTACAATTCTTTATGAATCTCAGCATATAAGCGGTGCTAATTAGTTAATCTGTTCCATTTTGAAAATCTGTGCGGATCAGGTATCTCAGGATTTTCTTTAATTGAAATCATTAAAACAATATCTGTTTTGCATTCCATTGCGTCACAATCTATAGTGTTATCTGCTAAACTTTCTTGAGGCCAGTTATGAGAATCCTCTTTTAAGAATTTAAGTACAGATAACCATATACCATCCTCCGTATAGTCCAGATGCTGGATTTAGTTTTGATGGTACATATGTCCATTGTGATGGGTTAATTAAATCTTGAATTTCGCCAAGTCTCTGAGCCACGAACACTTTAAAACGTCCTGTCTCAGATCTGATCCAATATAGTACTGTCCTATAGAAAATGTTTGAAATATTTAATTTCATACTTTCTTTCAGAAAACTTCCTATTCTGGCACCCATTAATGCGCCCTGTAATTCTAAGCGTGGTATACCTAAATGTTTTAATGGAGCCATACGTGCTTTAGAAGTTACAAATGGCACTTGAATCTGAGTGTGTATTTGGACTTTAAGATAAGCTACTGCACATTATGACTTCTGAAGCGTTTGTAAAAATATAAAGTACTATAGCTTTGTGTCGATCTAGGGTAAAATATTGTCTAGGTATTTTAATTTTAAAAATACTTTTTAAATTTTCAAGCCAAACAATCCATTTTTCATATAAAGTGTTTGGAATTTCATCACCACCCCAACTTGTTCTTGTAATAGAATTTTTCCTCGAATCAAAATATTTATTAGAAATTCTAAAGGGTCAAAAACTGACATTACCACTTTTAAAATATCACGTTTAGTGGGTGTTCTATTATTTTCTAATATACTTTTATCTGTTTTGTAAAATTTTGTTTCAAATCCACAGGTATCTGTTTTAGGGTTCCACCATACTCCAAGAACACGCTCAGTAGAAGACTTCTCCAAATTGTTCAAGGTTTTTTCTTTATCTGCTTTTTTATTCATGACAATTTTAGATGAGATTAAGTCACTATTATAAATTCAATTACGAATTACGAAACCTCTTTTATGAACATTTATTATATCATTAATAAGTTGAATACCTTCCGCTTCACAGTCCGCATTACCCAGATAATCGTCCATGTAGTGATCTTCAACAGCTTCAGGAAATCCTTCCTTAAACTCCAAAGCAGTATTGGTCGCAGCTTCTTGAGCAAGGCAAGGTCCACATGTTGATCCAAAGAATACTACTACTATTTCATATGTCTCTGGTTCCCTGTTTCGGTACATTCCCCTCCATAGTATTCATTGAGCATTGAGCACATTGATCCTCTTGGCAAACCGGGACTTGTAGAAACATTTCTTTAATATCTGCAGAAAATGCAAATTTTTTTATTCGAAAGTTTATTAAAATTATAAACAAATAATTATAAAGGTCTGGTCCTGTTAATAAAGTGTCGTTTAAACTTAATCCATGTGACTTAGAAGCAGCATCAAACACCATTCTCATTTTGTTGGGCTCATTTAGATTGGTAACACGCGGTAAATACCAGGTTCGTGAGTTAATTATTTAACTCTTCCTGCGACAACTTGCGAATGTATTGGTTTTCTTCCATGTCACCAATTTTCTGACATTAGAGCTGTCTAAATTCTTTGTCCTCGTCCATTTTTCTTTCTGTACAGTTCAGTCTTTTAAGAGCATTTGTCCTACTTTCTGGCAAAGTAATATTTTCTTCCTTCCATAGTAAACCTGTCTCCATCTTGTGTCCAGTTTGGTTATGGTGCATTGTTCTAAGCAAAATATTTTGAGCTCTTACATCTTCCCTTGACATGGTTGTGTTAACTTTATCTAGACCAAAATTATTTACCATTCTGTCTTAACCATATCATGTAAAATATCGCGGTCATCTTTTTCACCATGTCTTATGTGATTAACTTGGAATTCTTCTTGCCTCTTCCCAACCAACGTCTGGATGTATATTTCCGTGAATTGTCCATCCTAATAGAGTTTTACTTATAGCTGGACAGTTCCAAGGACCTGTAATAGTTTTTCGATTAATTATAGGTGGCCAATTATCCTGTCCAATAAGTAAAAAGGGTTTAGCATTGTTAAACGATTGTAAATTTATATTTTTATTTAAATATGGGTATCTTTTCAAAACTTTGTCCATATTTACCGTTTGACAAGGCAGTGACATGTCTTCTATAGTTTTTTGCACCGTAGCTATACTCACTTGTACTTTCTGGTTCCGCGATATTGCAACTTACTATCCTTGAATCATTTTGTTCATTTGTTTGGCCATTGGTCCACTGAATACACAGTTTGCATCTAGATCCGTCAAGTTCCAATTCGCTTGCTAGATTTTGATCTATTAAAGTCACAGTCGACGCGTCGTCCAACAAAGCAAATGTCTCTATCACTTTGCTTCCCTTACTTTAGCCAACAGAAATCATTTTTAATAAAACAACTGATGAAGTCAACGTGAAACCATTTATTTCTTTATTTGCATCATAGTCGTCGTTCGTTAAAATTTTATTTACTTCTGAATGCAAAAGTTCATGATGTGATTTCACGCAACCATTTTTACCGCATTTTTTTATTTTCTTACTGTTTTTTATATTATGTTTTGGTAATAAACAAGAAAAAGAAACTTTATTTGAAGTAACAATCTTCCAACGGTTATCTACATTCATATCTAAAAATGCTGCGCATCTGGTTAAATGACTCAATTATTTTCTACAGCAAAAACAGTTTTGTGTAATACCCCGTATATTACCATTCTCAGTCATCAAGGTAAATCGTTTATTACTTGGCGCAGGTTTATGATGATGTATGCCATTATCAGATTGAGATCCAATTTTTGAATGTGAGATGCAAAGTACGCTTTTTTGTCCAGCCATGAAGAAAACTCTAATAATTTAGGTTTTTGAATTGTCTTACCAGAAATCTAACTCAATTTTAAATTATTTCGTAATTTTCCAACCCATACTAACCAACACTAACCCAGACTAACCCTAATTAACCGCGTAGCGCGCTTGTGTCTTCGCTATTCCAAACTAAGCAATACCAATCGAGCCTAACCAAAACTAACCCAAGCTAACCCAGACTAACCAAAACTTACCCATATTAACCAAAATTAACGCAGACTAACCCTAACTATCCCAAACTAAGCAAATCCAACCCAGACTGACCAGAACCAACCCATACTAACCAAAGTTAACCCAAAGTTACCCTTATTAACCAAAGTAAAGAGACAAACGCGCTACGCGCGCTTGTCTTTTTGCTATCCCAAACTAACCCAAGCTAACCCAGATTAACCAAAACTTACCCATATTAACCAAAACTAACCCATACTAACCAAAACTAACCAAAGCTATCCCAAGCTAATCCAGACTAACCAAAAGTAACCCATACTAACCAAATCTAACCCAGACTAACTCTAATTAACCAAAGTAAAATGGCAAGCGCGGTACGCGTGCTTTTGTCTTCGCTATCTCAAACTAAGCAAAAACAACCGAGACTAACCAAAACTAACCTATACTAACCAAAACTAACCTAATCTAACCCAAACTAACCCTAATCAACCAAAGTATTCCAGATTAAGCAAACTAACTAATCGAAACTAACTTTAATTAGACAAACAAGCGCATCGAGACGAGCGCGCTATGCTCTTGATCAACCCTGCCCATCACAAAATCAAAATTAACCCAAAGTAACAAAACAAACGCACTACGAGTGATACTCTCTTTAACTAATCCAAATGACCTTTTAAATTTGTATCTATTTCAATAAACTAAATAAATTAGTTTATATGACTTATTATTAAAAGTGACCCACTTCTAGCGTAACATCTAATTCTAGTAAATCATATATTCGAATTATTGTTATTTTATTAAACAAAGCCATTAAGAATAATTATTTATAAGAGGTTTTCGCCCCACAGTACAGGCTGTTATATTTTAAAACCAAATAGAAATTACACTTGGCAACATCTACCCGTACAACAGCCAGCTGAATCGTGCTAAGCCAAGGCCACCTATACTGCAACAGGTGGCCTTGGCTAAGCCAACCTATATAATCATGTTTTAAGAAATAGTCATGGTGACGTTTATCTCATAAATATTATATTATCGTTTTAAAATGCCAAAAACAGTTTTATTTGCAACTTTTACGAAAAGAAGCTTTATATTATGTTATTATTAACCTTCTGCGACCATACCTCAGGACAAAGTGTACTGGAATTGTGTTTATTAGCAAAAAATGTATGTTAAATTTTAATTTTTATTTCAATTTATTTTGCGAAAATGTGCTTCATCCGCAATTTTTTTTGCATTAATGTGTCCCATTTGATGTAATCTTTCCATAGAACCCAAAAAAAGCTTCAAAATCGACGGTGCTTATATGACACCAGGACCGATTCCATCCAACTCAATTTTAAATTATTTGGTAATTTTTCAAGTAAGTAAATAAAATTGGATTTCTTAAATGATCATTACCTTCGAGAGTTTCTATTGTTCCTACTACATTTTTAACTTCATCCGCAAAATTTACTAGTAAATCTAACCTGTCTGGTTTTACAATAGGAAATGTCCTTATTTTATTTACTAATAACATAATATTTTGTTCTGGTCGTCCAAATCTTTGCTCCAAAATTTCTATAATTTTATTTATGTTCGAAGGTAAAATAAACGGTCAACGATGTTTCTTTTCAAAGCTTTTTGTAAGCGACATAAATTTTCTTCAGGTGAATGACCACAAATAGCTGTCGTATTTCGATAAGAAAAAATGAAATTTGGCCATTCCATTCGATTGCCATCAAAAACTGGTAAATCTTGTTCACGTGTTAAAATTTCAGTCAAATGATACGGAGCTATTTGGTTATTATTCCCAGATAAATTAATAGATCCTACCTTTTCAGACTTGGGTACGGATTTACATGATTTTTTATCATCAGGAACCTCCTATGGACATTTACCATTTTTTCCAATTGTCAGTATCAGGTTTGTGACCTTTTAACTCACTGTCTACCGATCTCAAATCCTCATCCGATTCCCCATTTGCGCTAGCTGTAAAGCTAACTGTAGATCTAACATCTCCTGCTGACGCAGGATTTCTTTTTTCTTGATTTCCATATCTAGTCGAAGTTGTTCTCGAATCTGTGCTGATAGATTTTTTGCTTCGAGAAGGTTTATCATAAATATAAGCCTCTATTATGCCATCGAATGTGGATACCGATTTGAACGTCGAAGACTTTCGCTCTGCGTTTCCCACTTGTCAACTGCAATGCCTTCTTTCTTCAAATGGCTTGCTTGAGAATACTACAGGCCGTATCCTAACTTCTCCACAGCGTTGGTATTTAGACCGGTGAAGGACCAATTGTTATCGGGTCTTACCTAAAATATATATTTGTTTGTTATCCGGCTCGAAGGACCAATTGTTATCAGGTCTTACCTATAATATATATTTGTCTGTTATCCCGGGGCGAAGAACCAATTCCCGGGATAAAACCTATTTAAATTATTTCCTTCTTTAATTAAATGGTGAAATATATTATTTTGGCAGACTTCTTTATTTTCTATATGGCAATGACATATTATTATTATTAACAAAAAAAGCTAACAACTATCATCGGCTACTACACTTTTTCGCAGATACCTATTTTTTCGATACCTTTACCTAGTAAAGGTAACATTAATAGAAATAACAGTACCTTTGAGGAAAAAACGAAAATTAAATGATGAGAATATGATCACCTCCAGAAGTTTGTGATATAATAACTTTTCAAATTAATGAGCGCTTCAAATTCATGAACCGTCTTTCAGGACAAGAGTTTTCTTATTTGATATTTATCCAGAATACCAAAAGACACTTCCAATTATTGACATACGAGTAGAAACATTTTGTGAAAGTTTTCCGATGATCGAAAACTAAGATTTGAAAACTGAATTGGAAATGTTTTATTCAGGGTCTGAAATTTGTCAAAATGAAGAAATTAAAAGTTGTTTAAAAAATACATTAAATTGTATTGTATATGAAGGTGGTTAAAACATATTTAAGAAATTCAGTGGGGAATGATAGACTAAATGCTTTAGCTATGTTCAATATTGAGGGTGCTATGGTCGAACGAATTCCAGATTTCAATGAAAAAGTTACTGAAAAATTTATTTTGGACAAAAACAGGCAAATCGAATTTCACTTTAAAAACTAGGAAAAAGCAAGGTCAAAAAATATGTACAATAACCCTTTTGTGCCCTCGAACTTTGATATTTTCTTGAAGGTTTTCGAACTTTTAATGGTTTACCGGAATCGGTATATAATCCTTTTTAACGATTTTAACGACTTTTGGGTAAAAATTGGGCTGACACGCTCAGAATTTTCTGTCTTCGGCGGATTAGCCTCCGGCGGCGCCTGCGGTAAGCCTCATAGCACAAATACCTTCTCCCCTCCTGATTAACTACGTCCCTGCGCCCTCCCGCTTTATAAAACCACAAGCCGCCGGCGCCGCTCGTTACTAGTAATCTTATATTGTCCTATATCTTATTCTGAATTTTTCAACAGGTTTGTGACAAATACGCTTCATATAGAATTAAAATTGAAAGGATATAATTTATAGTTCTATAAATAATAATTGTTCTTCCTTCGGTCAGGCGTCAGGAAGTGTTCAACATAATAATGAAACTGAGGTACCTGTTTATATCATGAAACATGTTGCACAATCCTTGAGAAAACCCCTTGTCAAGCTTATTAATTTATCTCTTGGATCAGGCATATTTCCAGCTACATTGAAAAGGGCTAACTAAGGTGATGCCTCAAAACATCAAAAATTACAGACCGGTTTCACTTTTTCCATCAGTGTCAAAGATTTTTGAGAAAGCAATATATAACCGACTCATGAGTTTTATCACACAAAATAACATTCTAGTAGAACATCAATATGGTTTCAGACCGTAAAAGTCAACTGAACTGACAATTTATAACGCAATTAATTTTATAGTCAGTAAATTGGACTGGGGGGAGAAGGTAGGAGGATTGTATTTTGATCTTTCAAGGGCCTTTGACATCATCAATCACAGGATGCTTTTAGCACGCTTGGAGAACTATGGGCTTAGGGGTGCTTGCGCGGTCCTCTTAAAGTCATACCTATCTGGCAGGAAACAAGTGGCGTGTCTTGTACAGGAGGGCAGATCCTACTGGTAGGGTCCGACCAGGTGGATACAGGTATCCCACAGGGTTCTATCCTGGGACCTCTCCTTTTCTTACTCTATGTTAATAAGATAGATAATTATAACGAATATGGACTAATATGTCAATATGCGGACGGCTGAGGATCTGGGAAAAGTGCCAGCAATGTTCTCAGGGCACAGAAACGAATATTACGCTATATTTTTGGTCTACACCCTATTGTATCATGTAAGCCATACTTTGAACAGATTGACATTTTGACAGTGCCATCGTTATATTTTCTTTCACTTGTTGTCTTTGTAAAAAAGAATCCCTCTTTATTTGCTACTATGTCTCAGACCTACGCCCAAACCATGGCAACATAAAGAAGCAATGCAAACACCTTGACCATACCAATGCACAGATCTGCTTTCTTTGAGAGAGGGCCATTGTATCGAGCTATTAAGGCTTGGTTTCAGGGGCGGAATGGGTACGAGAGAGGCTCTGTCTAGCTTGCTGGTGTTAGCACAAAAATGCTATGATCAACAAAGATACCTCTTCATCTGCTTTTTAGATTTCGAGAAAGCATTTGATAGAGTGAAACATGACCTGTTAATAGACTCTCTTCAAGTCATGGGTCTGGACGAGAAAGACACTACCCTGCTGCAAAACTTATACTGGAACCAGAGGGCTAGAATTAAAGTTGAGGAATCCACGTCCGAGCAGATCGAGATCGACAGGGCTGCGTTTTATCACCTCTACTCATTACTAATATTTAGCAGAGCTTTGGCGGACTCTTCGGACGGAGTTAAGGTTAATGGTGTGAACATTAACAGTATAAGATACGCAACCAATACAAGTAAACGGCGAGGTTCTAGAACAGGTGGATAGGTTTCGCTATTTGGGATGTTTGTTGGACTGCAAGTTAGATCCGGATGTAGAAATAAGATGTGCTCTGTGACTCACGACTCAGCCTGGATCTGCGTCAAAGGCTCTCGAAGTTCTACGTCTGGTCTGCTCTCTTGTATGGAGCCGAAACATGGACACTCAAAGCACAAACCACCAACCAATTGGAAGCTTTCGAGGTGTGGACCTACCGTAGAATGCTCAAAATATCATGGACATCGCACACCACAAACGAAGAAGTGCTACGGAGACTGGGAACAGAACGGGAGCTATTTAACTTGTAAAGGTCCGAAAAACATCGTATTTGGGACACATACTGAGAAGCGCTAAATATCGTTACGCACAACTTATGGTCAAGGGAAAGATCGAGGGCAGGCGCGGCCTTGGAAGGAAGAAACTGTCATGGCTGAGAAACATACGTCAGTGGACTGGCCTGAAATTTGAAGATCTTATAAGAGCAGCCGAAAATCGAGAAGAGTTTGCTACTGTGATATCCAACCTCCACTGATGGAGACGGCACATTAAGAAGAAGAATTAAGGCTTTCAATATGCTTCCTGGCGAATTGCAAAGGATCCAAAGCATTTCCTTATTTAAAAGATACCAAAAATTACTTAAAACAGAAAAAAGGTATTCATTCTGATTTGATTTATAGCACGGCATGCCTTTGAATATTTACATCTACATTTGCTATTGCTTTTATGTCTAAGTGCATAATTAATCATTATGCCAATAGGCAATTTATTGTTCTACACTATAGTACAATTTTCTGTGTTCTATTTATATTTTAGATGTCATTTGTTTGTTATATTAACTTTATTTATTTTGTACAGTTTATTTTGAGAAATGTGAGGTTAATATATGTAGGGTACTTAAAGATGCCCATTTAATGACGTTGCTTTGTCATTTTCTTTGATTTTGTTGGCAATAAAGGATATTATTATAATTATTATATATTTTCAATTAGTACGTTTCTAAGGCTTTAAAATTTCACTTTTAGGTTAGCTAGACATTACCAAAGGCGACCGACACTGGTACACTGGTTCTCAAAGCGATGTTTAAATCGGTTCGAAAGAGGCATAAGACAGATGCAACAATCTAGGGCCGGATCCACCCGGCCTCCTCCAGCTTCCAGCTCAACTAACGTGGGATCTCAAATTTTTAACTATTCTAACATCAACTCGTCGACGCTGTCTTTAATGACAAGACGGTAAGTATCTGAACGAGGGGATTTTTCACCTAGATTTTACTCTGAAACCCGTCAGTTCCTATTTTACTTATTAACGAGCTTCTCGTTGTGTTTTTATATAAAAAAAAATTGCCTAACAAAGTTTTAAGATGTTGAAAACCCCATTTTTTTTTTTTTAAATTTAACATTTTAAATTTATTTGCAATCAACTTTGCATGGTTGCTTAATCCCAGCCTTATTGAAATTTTCTATATAGGACCGCTGCAATCCTGCCTCTAAAGCCTAAATTGAACAAGTGCTAATTTGGTGTCCCTATAGAAACTGAAAAACCTAAGAAACGTGAAAATACCTGACGTTTCAAAGAACAAATTTGGCCGCGTTGTCAAAAACGAGAAATTTAATAGTGAAAATTATTCATAGATACAATTAATTATAACGTTAAAAACAAAAAAACAGTAAAAAGCTTTTGCACTTTGTCAACTTCAAGTTCAAAATTGACAAAGTGCACGAGCTTTATACTGTTTTGCTATTCCTAATGTTATAATTGTATCTACTTATCATTTTTATTTTTTAGATGTCTCGTTTTTGATAACGGGTGCGCAATTTGTACTTCGAAACGTCAAGTTTTTTTAGGGTTTTCTATAGGGACAGGTCACTAAATTTGAACTTATGCAGTTTACAGTATGGGGCCAGGACCCAAACAGTGTTATATGGAAAATTTCAATAAGACTAAGGTAGAGAAACAGTTAAACATTTTCTCGCAGGTCTGAATCCGCCATAACAATATAGAATATATCTATAAGAAATAGATAACATTTTTGGGTTTTCCCATCTAAAGCAAGCTTTGTTTTGTTGCTAGTTGCCGAACCGTCTTGTATAATGCGACATATTTTTAATTGTAGACCAATGGTTCACTTTTCAATGAAAGTTTAACTCAATCAATTGGTTAGCCACGAAGAGCTTTTAATGTTTCATTAACTCACCATATACCTCAAATCAAATTGCGTACAATATTAGCTTTCTAGATACTGAAGAATACTATTGTCAATTTTCAGGCTGGAAAGATTGCTGACCGAACAGATGAGAGTCTTTACGCGTTCGCAAGACTCTCCTCCTTCGGCCACCCGTTCTACTGCTTCTGTCGATCTGGGGGAACACATTTTGGCTTTGAGGCTGCACGGCTGCCTTCTTCGCATGAACCGTGTTCTCGGAAACACTATAGATTCGAGTTCGTTACGCAACCTGAGGTCAGACGCATCATCGGCGGCTGCTACACAAGATGGAGCCGCTAGGTAAGGAAGTCAGATTTTGTTTCTATGTGTAGAATTTATTTCTGCAAATACTACGTTTATTTAATAAAGCATTTTATAGATTTGGGAGTGTTTCATATCAAACGTATTAATGTGAAGATTTTTAATGAATTTTCACATGTCCACAAGCTACAATAATAAAAGTGTAGGTCAGTAATAAAAAATCTACAATTAAAACTTCAATAATGTAGCGCATCTTAGCCTACTACACTTATTACAAAAATAAACATTATAAAACTTGATATCAGGTGAAACGTAAGCTCCCGATAACTATAAAAAGCAATTCTAATCAAAATGTTCAGAATCAAAATAAGTGTTTATTCTGAATTAAAAATATGTGTAAATAGTATATTATGATATAAGTGTATAAGAGGGCCTTTAAAGCACGCGCGACATATTTCAAAACACGACGCGCAGCGGAGTGTTTTGTAAGTCGCAAGCGCTTTAAAGGCCTCTTGTACACGTATATCATACGCAATTTTTTATTACGAATGCATCATAATCTCAAAAATGTTTTAAATATTAAAGTTAAGGGATATATTGACGAATATAATAATCTGTCACATTTGACATGATCAAATGTTTCTATAGCAACCTTTAAAAAAGTAGGCGCATCATAAACATTATTTTATGCACGCTGCAGCGTGCGATAATCGTTGATTATGATGCATGCGTAATAAAAAATATATTTTTAACATTGAAAAAACTTTATTATCAAGCTTTTTCGCAATGTAATTTGATCCCTTTTGAAACAATAATAATAGGGAATTCTGAATTCAGATCTATTTCGGTTATTCTCGATATCGGCATCACCGCAATGTTTACGTTTTGTCTCTGTAAAATTTCTAAAATCTCAGTAAAATTGTTGTCGAAAATTAATAAAAGCTACCTGATCAAGTTCAGAATAATTTATATTACATCTGAATAAGAGGGTCTGGAAAGGGCATTGGGAAGTGGTGAAATAACATTTTAGCATCGTTTGACCAAGTGCCCTTCAAACGACCTCGACTAGTTCTCCCGTGTGTTCTACGAAAGCACGGGAGCTACGTTGCCGCGTAGCAACCTTAAAA
This sequence comes from Pissodes strobi, assembly GCA_016904865.1. Taxonomy (NCBI): domain Eukaryota; kingdom Metazoa; phylum Arthropoda; class Insecta; order Coleoptera; family Curculionidae; genus Pissodes; species Pissodes strobi. The sequence continues at coordinate 500,887 of MU182058.1, forward strand.
TATCCCAAAAAGGTTTAATTTTTAAATTTTAATTCATATTATTACAATAAAATGTCTTGTGTGAAGTGCAAAAGTCGGTGTATTTTTAAGCCTGGTCCTAAAGACGATGAATTGTTTGGTGTCAATTGTGACTTGTGCAAACATGCTATCTGTAAAAATTGTGCTGAACTTACAACTACAGAATGTCATGTGACAGCGCTAATCCAGAGAAATGTCCTGTTTTATTGTAATGACTGTAAATGCTACTTAAAAGATGCATCTAAACTCAAAAGAGTAATCGAAATTTTGGAAAAACAAAAACTGATTCAAAAAAAGGATATTCTTATAGACTGCCTACAAAATGAATTGGTAGAGAAAGAGCAAGAGGCTCAGAAGGAACTGGATAACCACTTTAAAGAGCTCAAGGACAAGGATGCTCATATCGCTAGACTAAACAGAAGGACACAGGATTTTGAAGATTCCGTGTTCACGGCCGAACAGAAGGCTTATCGGCCTACGTTGAGAAAATCGCAGATCAGAAGAAAGAACTCTTAAAAGTAAACCAGGAAATTCTTGAATTGATAGAAAATAATACAGAACTGTCAAATGGGGAAGCTCGAACGCGATCACTCAACGAGGAATTGAACGAGTTCAGGTCTCAGCAAAAGTATATGCTGAGTAGTATAGAAACGCTAACTAAGGAAAACGAATTATACATGGAAGACCTTAGAAAAGCAAATTATAAAATTTTTAACTTGACGAAGGAGTTGACTTCAACTAATACTCTTGTTACTGATGTGGAGCGACCGAATATATTATTTAACGATGAACCTTATAAGGATAGTGCTCTTATTAGAGCAGACATCATTCGACCTAACTTGACAGCGGAGTTGGCTTCAACTAATACTCTTGTTACGGATGCTAGAGCAGCCGAATATATTATTTAACGATGGACCTTATAAAGATAATACTCTTATTAAAACAGACATTATTCGACAAAATATTTAAGCTTTTTGTGTTTACGGATGACTATGGTAAATATTTGTATGATATGCTGTCAAAAGAATTAGAATCATGTTATACTCTCCAGATAATGTGCAAGCCCTTTTCGAGGTTCAAAGAATCAGTCGCGGGTATTGGTTGTTTTACAGGAGAGCTAACAAAGACTGACTATGTTCTAGTTTTGGCTGGCGTAAATGACTATAATATTTCTTTAAAGGACATCACGTTATTAGCCAATAAATGTTTTTACACAAATTTAATAATATGTTCGATTCCAATCAATAACGAGTATAATAATTTAAATGTGTAATTTATCAATAATAGCCTTTACAATGCGACCACTCCACTAAAGTATTTTTCACATAATATAGAATTTCTGGACTTAAATATAGGGAATTTGCAAAAGATTATGTACCTAAATAGGAGAGGTTTAATTAAGTTGTCGAAATTGATTGCCTGTACACTGAGGAATTTTTGCCAAAAAAATAAATTAACAAATTTGGTGCAAAAAACTTTAGCTCAAATTTTGAATTGGATAATGATTGACAGGCAGTAAATTTAAATTTGGATCAACCTATTTTACAGTCAGTTTTCCCAAACAGTGTATCACAGACTTTTTTAGAAAATCATCAGCGCAGTGTTTGGGTGAAAGATGCCTGACAGATAATCAAATGTGTTTTAAATATCCAGTCAATAAGAAATAAAGTTGATGAGCTTTCATTATTTCTGGAATCTGAAGGCGACCCGGATGTTTTATTGGTCACTGAGCACTGGTTTAAAAGTAAATGAACCATGGTATATTCCCAATTATTCTTTATGCTCTTTGTTTTGTCGAGGGGAGGCTGGTTATGGTTGAACAATGATTTTAATTAATAATAAAAGTTCAGAAAACTTTTTCTTAGAAAATATTTCAAGCTACGATTATATCATTCATTGAATGTCCTTGAATTCTCTCTGGATAATAATAAAAAAATAATCTTTATATTCTTTGCATATTATATAGGCCACCAAGAGGCTGTCTTGATGAGTTTTTGCTAAAGCTACCAACTTTGTTCACATTGTTTTCTGTTAGTTCCAGAATTGTTTTGGCTGGCGACTTGAATATTAATTTTGAAGACGAGAAATTGCTCAGTGTTCGGGATCTTCGTAATTTGTTTGATTGTTTTGATGTGAATATGTTGGTATCATGTCCCACCAGCATAACAAGTACCTCCAGTACTCTTATAGATTATTTTTGTATGAACCTCTATGATAATGGAAGTTGTAATGTATCTGTGATATCTTCTGCTTTGTCGGACCATGACGCAATAGTTGTAAATATTTTATTAGAATATGATAAAAAAAAGCGTTCAATGTATGGTAGAATCTACAGTACCTCAAACTTTAATAAAATCAAATTAGCCGTAAATTCCACTGACTGGCAGTTGGTTTTGCAAGCGTCTGACCCTCTCGGGAATTATACGATACATTAATAACTCTTTTCAATAATAACTTTCCCTTATAGAAATGGAAAAAAAAAACACATAAAAAGCAGTGGATTACGAAAGGCATTAAAACTTTAGCAAAGAATTTAAAGTGTCTTCACAACCTAAGAAAATTTTTTCCCACTGACTTTCTAATTAATTATTTCAATTCTTAAGAATTTATAGATGTGTTGTTAAGGCAGCAAAAAAACGTTATTACGAAAAAAGAATTAATACAGCTAGAAACAAAGCCAATGAGGGATGGAACATTGTTGATGAGCTGAGAGGTAAGGGAAGACTATATTCGCAGCAGATTAGTATCACTTCAGGTGTGTTTAATGATTTTTATTGCTCTGTTGCTCAGAATCTAATGACGAATTTACATCCTCAAGTGAACCCCTTATCATTTATGCAAAACATATCAGTGTTGGAAACATTTTGCATGCGTCATACAGATATATCCGAATTCAAAAATATTTTCATGCAAATAAAAAGTAAAAACTCAGCCGGGGTCGACAATATATCAGTAAGGATACTTCAGAATCTGCCGGACAATGCATTCAGATCGCTGGTTGATGTTATAAATGTTTCATTTGATTCAGGTTATTTTCCAGCTTCCTTCAAGACCGGTTTAGTAAATTCAATGTTTAAAAGTGGAAACTTGGAAGATCCTTCATGTTACCGTCCAATATCCCTTCTTCCTACCCTATCAAAAGTCGTAGAAAAGCTGGTCAAAATTAGAATGATATCTTTTGTCACAAAGCACAAATTGCCGAATGAGGCAATTTGGTTTCCAGAATTCCACAGGAGCAGGGGATGCCGTGTTTAGTTTCCTGGAGAAACTTTACTTTGGTCTAAACGAAGGTGATGTTGCTGCAGCGGTGTTTTGCGATTTTTCAAAAGCATTTGACTGTGTAAATCGTGAAATACTGCTTGGGAAACTCGAGCGCTATGGATTTAGGGGAATTGCCTTGAAATGGTTAGCATCTTATCTGTCTGAGAGAAGACAGTTTGTTAGATGCCAGGGTGCAGATTCCAATATGCTTCTCAACCCCCATGGTGTGCCCCAAGGTTCTGTGCTGGGACCACTGCTGTTTCACTATACATAAATGACCTGGCAAATATTGACATCACTGGTAGGTTCACTATATTTGCTGATGATACCACTTTTTTATGGCTGGGTCAAGACTCTGAAAGCCTGTCAACTCGAATTTCTCATGATATTAGTAAAATAAAGCGGTGGTGCGAGGCAAACTGCTTAAGTTTTAATGTTGGTAAGACAAATGTATTGTCATTTAGGTGTAATATGGAGAATCTCGAGTTAGGAGGTAACGTCCTGGAAAGTGGTGTATAAATTGATTCGAAGTTAAAACTTTGGGATCATATTATCGCGCTCAATAAAAAATTGGCATCAGCATGTTATGCAATCCGACTAGTAAGTAATAATTTAGGACATTCAATGGCAAGACCTGTGTATTTCGCCTTCAGCAACTTCTGAGTTGTAATTTGTTCTTCAAAAGTGAGCTCTGAAATATTTATGTAAGTTAAAGCCAAGGGACCATTGTAGACCATATTTTATTCAAGAAAAGATATTAACTTTGACTTGCCTTTTCATAAAAAAATATGGTAATTTAGCCAGTCAAAACGATAATAGAACTCGCAATTCAGATAAGTTGAGATTGCCTAGACCAACAAGTACTCTCACAAAGAACTCATTAATTTACGGGAGCATTAAGATTTAAAATCATTTGCCTAGAGAATACAGAATTATTGAAGGTAGCAAGCAATTCTCACGTGCTGTAAAGATATTCTTATAGGGCAAAGCATATTATAACTTGGTTGACTATTTTGACGATGCTTTTAATTAATGTTAAATTTTTATGTTTTATTCTTAGAAGAGATCAAAATTATTTTTAAAATATAGAAAACTGAATTGCGTAAATTATGTGCTATAATATCTAGATTTGTAAAAGCAGATTTGCAATATTCCCTGCATCCAATTCTGAATATTATTAGAGCAGCACTTCGTTGAAAAGCAAAAATTCTTTGGCAGCTTGCTGCCCGTGCTAATAACTGTGCCGCATATTTTCAGTGTGAACTGGAAAGCCCAAAAATACTGATGATCGCAGGGCGAATTGCGATACGTTCTTTGTTAAGATTTCAAAGCTTACAAATTCTCGTATTCACTGTCTTTGCAAATATGTCTAGATGCAGCTCTGGATCTTATGTTTGATATTAATTCAGGACTAGGCTTATGTTCTCGTGAATTGTTTGTCATGCGCTTTGGATCAGTAATATAGGTGAAAAAAAATAGGGTCCAAAATACGTCACAATAAGTATTCAATTTTCAATTTAACGGTTTTCCGTATGCGATCATTTTAAGCAGTAATTAGTATATCATGCCGCTAAAAAATATCGTCAAGTTTGAGGACGTTCCCTACTTCAATTTTGAATCGGTTAATTTCTTTTTTACGGATATCCTTTATTAAATATTTATTCACAGTTCGTGGCTTATTCCAGGTATGCCGCCCGACACACCTTAAGTCTTATCGTGGACGGCATGAGCCGTTACATCGAAGAGTTGGGCAGCGGCGGCGTATCGAACAGCATGCGCATGCAAATCCACGGCGTGCTCGCCATGTCGCTTCTGCTGACGGAACTTCTGTTATTGCAAGTGGTCGACTCCATCCCTCCTCCGTCTGGCATGAACCTGGATCCTGAACGGGAATCACTAGCCAGAAGAATCGACGAGATGTGCACTCAGATGTTACAGAATAGGGTGAGTGAGAGAATACACGACGTTTGTTTTGCAGGTTCCGATTTTATATGCGAGGTGTCAGACGTATGATTTCATACGTCTTCAAGTTATATTTTCCGCGGCTAACGCCTAGATTTAGGAATTTTGGGATTGATATGATTTATCTATCACGTAAGCTCAATATCATAAGATTAGTAAATTTACTGAAATTAATTTAGCTTGTTTGGTATTATTTATGTTATATCTTCCATATAATATCTTCCATTTATTTTAAATTTATTTATTATGTAACACGCCATGATTCAAAAATGTGTTAAATCTCAATCATGCAAAAGGTACATTTAAAAATTATGTCCATTATCTCAATGGCGGTGCTAATCTTTATTTATTTATTTATTTATTTCTGTATCATTGCCCAATAGGCCCAATATAAGAATCAACTAAATATGTAGACAAAAAACTAAAGTACAAGTAAAAGTAAAACCTAACCTAGACCTACACTATAAAAATTTACTAAGACATCAAGTACACTATTAACACAACAATTATTACAATAAATTTCAAATATTAACGAACATTAGCCCAATAACCACAGCCAAACTAGAGTATCACAAAACGTATATCACACTGTCACACAAAAGCCTCAAGAAAAGATTTCTGTTAACAAAGCAGTCCAACTGCAGCAGCTCACTCTGATGACAAAAGAATTGTTTCCGTTGTTCGTCCTGTGGGAAGGTATATGGAAAGAAGGCGCCTGTCGGGTTTGGCGAGCAGGAACGTGAATACCAATGCATGGGACAGGAAATCCTTGAGTGGAGAACATCATGAAAGACCATCAAATCATGGTGCCCACGACGAGTCTGGAGACTAAGAAGTTTAAGCTCGCTTTCAATTGTCTTGAAAGCGATGTACCTCAAAAATTTGTGCTGGATTTGTTCAATAGTTTGAATATAGATGTAATGAGGTGACCATATACATGAGCCATGAGTGAAGACGAACACGGGCACAATATAGCAGTTTAATAGAAAATATGTTTTCGAAATCTTTGGTACACTATTTAACAAAGCCCCGCATTTGTAAGGACTTAGAAATGATTGCCGCAATATGGGAGGAGTCCATCAGAATTCCCAGGTCTTTTACATTAGATAAACCTTCCAAGGGAGTACCATTAATGGAATACACATACTCAAGGGGTTTAGTACTACGACTATAATAGGTCATGGAATGGCATTTTTTAATATTTAATGGTTATCCTTACATCAAGTGACAAGTCTGTTCAGGTTGAGTTGAAGTCCCAAACAGTCTTTTGAATTTGAAACTTACCAATATCGTTGATATAGTAGTAGTAGTCCCCAAGTGGGAGCCTTGGGGAACCCCAGCAGGAACGATAATTTCGTTAGATTCGAAGTTATACAGCTTGACAAATTGCCTACGGTCGGTTAAGTAGCTTTTTAGCCAGCTGTGTAAAGGACCATTCAGGCCAAGCTGAGTTAGTTTGTCAAGCAAGACCACGTGATTAACGCGAACAAACGCCTTTGAGAAGTCCGTATACACCGCATGCACAAGACTGAACAACAAAGTTAGCAAAGGTGAGTACATTCAACTCAGTTGACCGTCCTGACATGAAGCCAAACTGCCTATTGTTTATTTCGCTACTGAGATGGGAGACAAGGTAACTATGTACCATCCTCTCAAACAACTTGGGAATAGTGCTGAGTATACTTATTGGCCTGTAATTTTCAAACACGAGCATTGTCTCCGGACTTCAGAATGGACGAGATAAAGCTGGACTTCCAAAGTTGAGTGAACACTCCCGATTTTAAATATAAATTAAACATAGTAAACAATGACCTTGAAATGATAAAGCTACACTTCTTCAAAAATACCGGAGGTAAACCATCAGGCCCAGGACCCTTATTAGCATTTAATTCACTCAGCCCAGAGTTGATATCCAAGACAAAAGAGTGCCAGACTGAGATGCAGATCTGCTATACATTTCAGAAAATAACAAATAGATTCACAATATATTTTTCAGATGCAGTGCTACTTTTTTTAGAATTTACAAATTTCCAGAAGCTCTTGAGATTATGGCTAAGTGACTGTTCCGTAAAATGCACATATTCATTATAACAACGGTTTTTCAAAGTTTTACATAATTCTGACAATACCTGATAATCAAATAACAATTTAGAACTCATGTACTTTTTATGTGCTTTCTTTTTAACGATTATTACTTCTTTTAACTCTGGTGAGAACAAATAAGAAAATCTTTTAGCGGAATACTTCTTCATGGGACCAAAACAGTCGATACACAAATACACAATTTCATAAAAAAATAGTTAATGTCACTCAGGGATTGGCCTCGCAACAGTATATCCAATTCAAATTGTGCCAAAAAGTCCAAAAAAGCCTCCCATTTGACAGGCTTTGAATCCCTGTAGCATCCACAGCCTGTCAGTTCAGTACGGCCCTCACGAATGCCACACTTCATGGAGAAGTGCAGTGGGGAGTGATGTCCATCAGGTTTAATTAATGGTTCATTCACTTGTAAAACAGTGACATCAGGAGAGAGTGCGAACACCAGGTCCAGGATCGAGCCAGTAGTATTTGAAATATGATTAACTTGAAAGAGGTTATGTAAGGAGCACAGACTCGACATTATACGAACTGACTGAACTTCACTGAGGGATGCAGATGACCAGCAACAGCTGTTGATCCCCAACTCCTCATCCACCCACTTGCAGTGGGGAAGATTCAAGTCGCCCATAATAACTAACTGACACTGTGGACACTCTTCTGCTAACCTCTCTGGATCATCACTAAAGATAGCAACCTTTCCGGGCGGGCTTCTCAGAGGAAACTAGACGGTTCCAATGATAAACTTTTGATTACCCGACCCTATGCGCACGAAGAGAACCCCAATTTCCTCACTAGATCTTATGACTCTACTATTTAAACACTTATGTACCGCAATAAGTACACCACCGCCGCGAGAGCACTCACTCGTCTTAGCCGATCTGTCCTTGGAATTGTATTTATTTATAATTGAGTCACTTTAACTCAAAGCACTGAGCCAACCGTGAGTGAGTGTTATGTGGAGGCGCGTAATAATCTAATACCAGTCATGTACCGGCTTAGTGATATCGTGTTCTGTTAGGGAGGTGTATCTGGAGTGTGAGCAGGTTGTGAATACCAAGTTTAACTTTGGAGAGTGTGTTTGAAAACTTTGATGATATTGTTACGTTTTTCCCCGTGGGTTCTTAACAGAATTACAACTTTGCTATTTTCAACTAATACTATCTTTATTCACTACCACTGTATACAATTTACCACTCTATACTACTCTTATAACTTTACCACTAATATCTATTCAACACTTAATGATTAACTGAACTGAACTGCTAACCGACTGACTAACATTCGCCTTAGGTCTGCTTATATATAATCTTAAATCTATCACGAATATTCGGGAAGTATTCCGAGCCACTCTATACGATCTCGACGAGGCCATCGAGATAATTCCAGCGAACCTGTTCGCAGCCGGCCGGGTGATGACTCATACAGACAAGGAAGCGAGGGGCACGGCGGCTAGTTGTATAGGGTAGCACAAAAACGTTCGGATGGTTGTTAGGTTAGCCGTAACATTGCCTCCCTCTTAATTCTGATCGTCCCGATCAGCTACTTCATGTCCGTGATATGCTTTCAGTCTGTCGAGGTGGACAACTTTCAGTTTGCTTCTGGGGCTACGCTGAATTCTATACACAACGTCGTTAATTCTTTTGATGACCGTATAGGGTCCTTCCCATACTGGTGTTAGCTTGGGAGATCTTCCTGTCTTCCTTTGCGGGTTATATAACCAGACTTTATCGTTCATCCGAAATCCCCTAGAGTTAGCTTGGAGATCATATCGAGCCTTCATTCGGTCACTAGCGAGACGTTCAAACGGTAGTCCCACATCATTCTGTTTCATCTTCCCACTGGATCTTGTCTGAGGTCCTTGACTTGAGGCACAGGTTGAACACTGCTGGCACCATGATTTCACATCCTGGCAGTAGTTGACCCAGTAAAATCTGTCGCGGATCTTGTCAATCATTTTGTTCACTCCGAGATGAGCACTAAACTTTCTATTATGTACTTCGTCCAGAACTTCCGCTACCCTCTTCCTTGGTACCACTAACTGCGTCTTCACTACTTTGCCATCGGCGCTTTCCCAGGCTCGTTTAAGGAGTCCATTTTCAACTACCAGGGAGTCCCACTGAGCCCACAGAGATTTAAAAGTAGATCCCTTAGTTGAAATATCTCTCCAGCTTGGTCTTAGTTGACGTTCTTCCTTAGCTTTTAGTAGCAGTGCTATTTCATTATCCTCAAGCTGATCTTTCTTTAGTTGCTCTGTGGTCCACTGCTGATCAACCTTAAACTTGATTTGCCTAATGGGAGTGATTCCTTCTCGTTGGTCAATTCTTTGGCGATGTTTATAATTATCCTCGCATGGCCTTCTGGATAAAGCATCTGTATTACTATCCCATCTTCCTTCCCTGTGCTTAGCCTTAAAGTTATATTGTTTCGACTCTTCCTGACTAGGCTTTGAACTGCTGTGGTCTCTGGATGGAGCTGTAGGTCGTAGTTGTACTCGACAGTCTCTCTTAAAATGCCCAATGTTGCCACATATATAGCACTGATTTGAAACATTTCGGTTACGTGGCCTATCTTCTAGTGGCTCCCGGAATCTTTGTACTTGACAGTCCCTTTTGAAATGCCCAGTCCTGCCGCATCTATAGCACTGATTTATAGCCTTTTGATTACATGGTCTAACTTCTGTTGGCTCCCGGAATATCCGTACTCGACAGTCCCTTCTGAAATGTCCAGTCTTTCCACATCTATAGCACTGATTTGATGTATTTCGGCTATGTGGCCTATCTTCTATTGGCTCCTGGAATCTTTGTACTCGACAGGCCCTTTTGAAGTGTCCAGTCTTGCCACATCTATAACACTGATTACGGTTGTATGGCCTAACTTCTAGTGACTCCCTGAATCTCCCCGTGGCCTGAAGAACTTCGGTTAATTTCTTCAAAATACCGCCCATTTCAGTTAGTTCACAATTGTTCGCCAAATTTTCTTCCTTGATGGATACTTCCCTGATTGCTGGCTTAGAGATGTTACAGGCCGCCTCGATTTCCAGAGCTCTACCCAAAACTTCACGGCTGCTATCAAATTTGGCTAGACGTAACATCTTCTGAGTTTCTGGATCTCTAATACCATCCACGAAATATTAGGCAGCAAGTTCCTCTTGAAATTCCTCTGTCGCTCCCGGGTAGGCCAATTGAATGAGACGTCTAATGTCTGCCTCAAACTCTTGCAGGTTTTCACCAGGCTTCTGATGTCGGGACTTAACTTGTGCCTGATACAGTTGTCTTCTATGTTGGTCGCCAAATCGTCTCTCCAGGACAGCTACGAGTATGTCATATTTCCCTTGTTGGCTGATGGGAATGGTCTGTAGTAGTTCTAGGGCAGACCCACGAAGCGCTACCACTAGTGATGTAGCCATTTCTTCATTATTCCAACCGTTGGCAACAGCAGCGGCTTCAAATTGTCTTTTGTACATTGTCCAAGATGTTTGACCGTCATACGTTGGAGGTTTTATATTTTGTCCTGTGGCGAATACCCTGCTCTCGGTGGGTCCTTGATTTTTTAGTCTGGTAACTTCTGCCTGAAGATTCTTCATTTCCTTTTGTATATTGTCTACTTCTTTTTCAAATTTCTCATTTTGCCCGTCCAAAATTTTCTGAAGCCGGTCCTGTTCTATTTGCCTTTTATCTTCTTGGTCTTGTAAAATTTTCTGGAGCCGGTCCTGTTCTGCTTGCCTTCTGTCTTCTTGATCTTGTAAAATTTTCTGAAGCCGGTCCTGTTCTGCTTGCCTTCTACGTTCATCCTGTTTCCGTTCCGCTTGTCTTTTATCTTCTTGGTCTTGTTAAATTTTCTGGAGCCGGTCCTGCTCTGCTTGTCTTTTGTCTTCTTGGTCTTGCAAAATTTTCTGAAGCCGGTCATCCTGTTCTTTTTGCCTTTTTTCTTCCTGGTCTTTTAAAATTTTCTGAAGACGGTCCTGTTCTGCTTGCCTTTTATCTTCCTGGTCTTGTAAAATTTTCTGAAGACGGTCCTGTTCTGCTTGCCTTTTCCGTTCATCTTCTTCCCGATCCGCTTGCTTTTTATCTTCTTGATCTTGAAAAATTTTCTGCAGCCGATCCTGTTCTAATTGTCTCTCAGCATTTAGATTTTCCATGAAATCGGCCAACATTTTATTTATTTGTTCCATTTCTGCCGTTTGTTGCCTTGTATTGACCATAGAATGCTATCAAATTTTACCAGAATCCACCAATCAAACGGTCTCGTTGACGTACTTGTATTTCTTCTTTCCTCGAAAAATACTTCTCAAGTCCGGTCCCTTCACAATCCGACTTCTGACACCAAATGTTACGTTTTTCCCCGTGGGTTCTTAACAGAATTACAACTTTGCTATTTTCAACTAATACTATCTTTATTCACTACCACTGTATACAATTTACCACTCTATACTACTCTTATAACTTTACCACTAATATCTATTCAACACTTAATGATTAACTGAACTGAACTGCTAACCGACTGACTAACATTCGCCTTAGGTCTGCTTATATATAATCTTAAATCTATCACGAATATTCGGGAAGTATTCCGAGCCACTCTATACGATCTCGACGAGGCCATCGAGATAATTCCAGCGAACCTGTTCGCAGCCGGCCGGGTGATGACTCATACAGACAAGGAAGCGAGGGGCACGGCGGCTAGTTGTATAGGGTAGCACAAAAACGTTCGGATGGTTGTTAGGTTAGCCGTAACAATATTAATATAGCTGTTGAGCATATGTATATGATATTCAATAATATTTTTGCTGAATGTGTACCACTTTCCACCCAAACTGGGCGAGTCTTTCCAGTTTGGTTTAACAGAGATATCATTAAATTAATGAAAAGAAAAGAGCACTTTCACAGAAAATACAAAACAAATAAATCAAAATATTGGTACAAAAAAATATGCTGAAATTAGAAAAATTGGGAGTTGTCATGGGAACTATATGAATCAGATGCAGTTAAGCTTAAGAGAAAATCCTAAATACTTTTTGTCTTATATGAAAACTCAGAAAAATAACCCGGATATACTTAGAGAGTAAACTCTAAATAATGTAACATTCAGAAGTACTCAGGATGTGGCAAATGGTTTTGCAAATTTTTTCTGTTCTGTCTTTTTACCTTCTGAAAAAAATGAGAACCTTCTTAGGTCTAACAATATCAGGCATTTCTGCGACGTGCCCATTAATCAGGAAGAGGTTTCTACGGCATTAAAAAGTTTAAAGGGTAATAGAGCCATAGGACCTGATAGGTTGCCGGGATACATTATAAAGGGTTGTGGAGATCTTTTGGTAAATGCCTTGGTTCTCATATTTAATTTTGGTCTACGAACCTCTACCTACCCTGACGTATGGCGTGTCTCTAAAGTAATCCCAGTATTTAAGAGCGGTTCCAGAAATGAGATTATAAACTATAGGCCCATAGCGATTGTAAGTGCTGTATCGAAGATATTTGAGAAAGTTATTTTCAATAGAATCTATAATGAAACTAAAACACGCATTTCTTCTTGTCAACATGGCTTCTTACCCAAAAAGCACTTTTTCTAACTTACTCAATATGTACATGATGCCCTACATAATAAAACACAAGTCGACGTAATATACACAGACATGGAAAAGGCTTTTGATAGAGTTAAGCATAGTGTAATAATTAAATCCCTAAAGGATATGAATGTGACTAATAATTTAATTATGATAATTCAGTCATATCTTTCCTCTCGAAGGCAATATGTGGGGGTTTGAGGGACTAAATCTTGTCTATATGTTAGCAGTTCCGGGGTACCCAAGGGTCCAATCTGGGACCACTATTATTTATAATAGCAATTAATGGACTCATTCAGGTGACAGAACATTCAAATGTGTTGGCATTCGCCGATGATTTTAAACTGTTTTTGAGGATCTTAAATGAACATGATTGTGAAAGATTGCAAGAGATGACTTAACAGTATGTGTGAGTGGTGTGATGAAAACGGTTTTAAACTAAATGCTAAAAAGTGTTATTTTATGACTTTTGCATTGAAAATCATATTACTTAATCGTGCCTATAGTATGAATGACAGTGAACTTGTGAGGAGATCACACCAGAGAGATTTGGGAATTGTTTATGATGAAACTTTATCTTTTAATAAACATATTTCTGACACCGTTTCTGCTGCATTGAAAGTGGTAGGATTCATTGTTCGTTCTACTAAACATTTCAGAGTGGATGTGTGTCTAAGACTATTTGATTCCCTGGTAGTGCCTAAGCTTGAGTATGGCAGTGTAATTTGGTCTCCTCACTACATTATTTGGTCTAAATCTATAGAGAGGGCCCAGAGAATTTTTTTTAAAATACATGTTTTTTAAAAGGTTTGGCTAATATCCGGTACAGGGATATGATCACGAGAGGCTGCTTAGTGTATTTAATAGATTATCATTATAAAAAAGAAGAATAAAAGCATACGTACTCACTTTGCTTAAAATTTTAAAGGATAGCATAGATAGCGCTGACTTTCTGGCACAGCTTCCATTTGCTGCTAATAATTAAATACTGGTAGTAAAACGGTATTCTATTTGGATCTTCCAAAAACAGAGTTATATAGAAATTCTCCGCATGTGTTTATTATAATAAAATTGCAGGAGATATAGATGTGGGTTTAGTCAGTGTTGGTCAATTTACAAAACGCATTCATAATAAAATACGTGGTATTTAGCATTGTTTTGTGTATGAAACTGTATAATATGCCTATTTAGCACAGTTAAGAGTATCTGTTATTGGTTGTAATTACTGTTGATGCTTACTAAATAAGTAAATAAAATAAATAAATAGTCATATAGTACTCTCGCACTATTACTTGACTGGTCTGTTACTAGTCTCATACTACCCTTGTACTAAACTCCATCTATTCGTGTCGCCGTACCTTTACCTTTACTGCTATTACTACTACTATTAATGAGTTCAGTTAATATTGATACTGTATGCTTTCTACAATTTTTGATAGCAGGAACAATCTAATTAGCTCAGTATTGTCTCTGTTTAACTTCAATATTTTTCCACAGGTTACTGGGGGCTCTGCTCAATTAACGAGAAGTCTAAGACTGATGAGACTGACGATGCGGCATGCGCACAGGGCTTTAGACCAGACTTACATCGCTCGACGGAACGCGATGTTGCCTAGACAAGATACTGATAGGAGACAGCTCCTGGGAACAATTAATAGGTTGGTAAAATGAAGGAAAAAACTAAATTTTAATAGTGAAAATAAGATAGTTCTAACCTTAAGGTATCTTGTGTTGCACATTCCCTAAATATAATGAATTCACTGATTGTTTAGATATCATAAAATTAAAGAATAGTAATTTGTTACTTGTATTTTCGGTCATTAGAGATGCATCTGTGGGTACAACTTTGTCGCTCTGTTATTAGGATATGGTTTGTATTTGTCTGGAAGAAACTTGCACAGACCACATCTTTGTCCTATATGCCACTTTTGTTGTTATTTTTTTTTTCGTAAATAGATGTTTGCGGACGATAAACAGAACTCAAGGGAGGAATTCGCCTAATACTGTTTCTGAGGAACCAACTGACGACACCGCCAATCAGGGACCGTCAACCAGCAGTGCATCTCCTCCTATCACTGATAGCGAGACTTACAGCGAGTCGTTTTATAACACCATAAACGACCTGATAACCAGATATTCGGACAACAGAGAGGAGGACGCACCCAGTCAACCATCTACTTCTAGGGATAGGGCACAGAATAGAGACGCTTTGTCTAGTAATAATGACAACAGGTAATATGTGTTGCTAGTAAAGCTTTCACAAGTAATGTAGACAGATTGACAGAGATTGAATAATTCATAAAATAATCAAATATTTTTAAAAACCGAACAGCTATCATGCCGTTTTGAACTCGTACGATTAGTCCATTAAAATTTGCTAATAGTATCCGTATTATATCGCCAAAACGTTTGCAATTCAAAAATAAATTGAAGTTCGTTTTGTTGCTCTTGTTACAGGTGCATTTTTAAATGGTATTACGCAGCTTTTGTCTCTAAATAATCCATATGATTTAGGTATATACCTAACTTCTTAACAGGTATGATCTAAACTCACTGTTGACATTGGAGTAGAATACCTTTAAAAGTCTAAACCTGTTTCTCATTATTTTTCTAATTTTCTTGGCACCCCATATGATTTTCGTCTTTCCACTTGCTTCATTTTGGAAAAATGGGTCATAGTAGAGGATTATAGTCACCTCCGTCGCAATAGACTCTCAGCACTTATTATTTGTTGATTCCAGAAGTACGCTAGCATGACATGTGTCTGGGATTGAGTAGGCAATAGAAATGTCGATACCCATCCAATGCTTACCTTCGTCATCCCTAAATATTTGCGAAGTATTCTATTTAATATATTCTAATTGCAAGATTACTGGTGTTTAATACTAATTCTGGCAAATACTAAAATAGTTTACTAATATTATTTTAATTCACAGTGACGACGATCCCGATGATCCAGAAGAGCCAGACTGGTTCTATCACCGTAGCCGTAGCAGCAACGCGTCTCGTCAAAACAGCAACCTGTACCGCACTAACAACGTGAACCTGGTGCCGCAGCCGCCCAGCGAACCACCTAACAGGCCGTGGAACGTTCCTTCGGTCCAGGTGAACGACGTCCCAGTCCCAGTATCGGAACAGTCGGTGTTTTCCCAGAGACTTTTGTCGCATAGGCAAAGGTTTGCAGAGAGGGTTTCCGAATTGAGGTAAGAGTGAGTTTGTGTTAGTTCAAGTTACTTTTTGCTCACAACGTTAAACTTGGCTACGTGTTAGTAAAAAAACCGCCGGGTTTTGTTCTGGCCAGAGACTTTTGGATTGAGATAAAGTCAAATTTATAATGTTTATTCTTCTGGTTACTTCAAGCTATAATTCCTTTTTAAATTATATTGGAAACGTTCAACCAAGTACTCAAAAAGTAAATTCAAAAATAATTCAGATTAAACGGTTAATTTAAGACGTCTGAAATGCATAACACGTTGAATTTCATGAAGAGACTCACCGAAGAACAACGTACGCAGATACAAACGTAAATATGATTCGGTAAAGGAGATAATGTGCAAAATTAAGTCGCTCAAGAATAAGGAGAATACGTGTTTACTGTGTTGGGCATTGTGACAGTTTAAGGAGTATATTTGCGAACCATCATAGAGACCCAGAATCATCTGGAACGCTTCCGATTTTTCTCTGCTAACAAACGCTCAGTTCTAAAAAAAGCAACGCATCAATTTTGATTGCAACTTTGAAGCTTTGCCATTTCTGAAAGAATGGACCGATTTTTATTTTTTTATTTGTTGATAGGTAATTCCTTTGTCTTTCAAAAAAAGCTAAAAAGGTGGAAATTTCTTCAAAGCCTCCTGGATGGTAGTGGAAAAACTCTAACCATGTTTTTTTTCTTAATTTTTGACTCACCCTGTGTGCTGATCAAGTAATGGTATAGAAATTACTTACACACTATATGAAAGACGCTTCTTTTACGATTTTTTTTGTTATTATTTTTTTTTTATTTATCTCTACAATTGTCCAAATTACAGCTTTTCTGCTGAAACCTTGCATATTACCAACTTTCTGAATTTATTGAGAAACAGTTTTTTTCTACTCCCGTGCGGAAAGTACTCACAATTTTGGTGGCGACAGTAGTACTTTTCCGCACTAATTTTACTTTCCGCAGTGGAAATGGGTGCGGAAAATGAACTCATGAAAAATAAAATTGTTGAAATTTAGGCTTCATTTAGACATTTTAATGACTTACCGGATGTGGCATTGTAAATCTGGGCCTGCATAAAATGAAATCTAAACTGTGTTCGTTTTAAAATTTTAGAAAAGGAGGTTTTAAATTGCTTTTTGTTAGGTGGATAGATTTGAAAAGATTTGGGTTACTGAAATGCATGCGGGAAAGTTGGTAAAAACGCACGGTCGTAGAAAAAAGCTATTTGTAATTTGCGCAGTTATTTGGTTTCCTTTTGTTGCTATTGGAAATCTAGCTAACTTGCATGTTTTGGTAAAATTTTACTTCAAAAGTCAATCAAACTCGGGTCAGGTGTACGTCGGTTGACATAAAATATTTTTATTTTCACTAAGTAGCTCAAAACATGGATGTCGACGTACACCGGACGAAGCATGTGAACGCACTCTTTAATACGAGTCTCATTGCCTTTTGAAGCAAAATTTTTCCAAAACATGCAAGTTAAGTAGATTTCCAATAGCATCAAAGCGAAACAAAATAACTACGCAAATATCAAATAGCTTTTTTCTACGGTCGTGCGTTTTTACAAACTTTCCCGCACGCATTTCAGTTTTGAAAGTGTCACCGGAAAAACAAAAATGTATTGCATATTCATAATAATTAGTAATAATTCACCTTCAGATTCGTTACTTTAGTTTAACCACAGCTTTTACACTACCAGCTACTCATCTCTACCGAAATCGGAAAGTTGAAGTGTCGGGCACTGCGCCTACCTGGCAGTGCCCTGAGCGGTTCAGTTCCACGGTCTCGTGATTTTTCAGGCAATGCAATGACACGAAGCGAACTGAATTTAAAATGAATATTCGCTTCAAAGTTCATGACAATTTCGTCCGAAGCCCTGAATTTTCGGATTTTTATACAATTGTGCCACTTAAAATCGTTTTTAAACAGATTTTAGACGATAAAACATCATATTTTAAATCAAACGAACTGTCAAAAGTATTATTCAGATGCCCAGACGTTTAAACCAATATTAAGTCATGGCCCTGTTCTAAAATTTTCACTTGACTTTCCCCAAATCAAAGGATGCCGCCACAAGATAAGTAGCTGGTAGTGAATAAGCTGTGGTTTAACTTAATTTAATTTGTCTGTGTAAATCCACCTTTAATCTTTTCGATGTACGAGTTAATAATAATAAAGCACGATTCTGAATGTCAACATCATTTGACATGGTCAACTTTTACCTTGCGGTCGTAGAAAAAATAATGTTCCCAACTCATGCGTAAAGTGCCTTTCCCGCACTCGACTGCTTACCCGAACTCCGCTTCGCGTCGTTTGGGTAACGGCAATAGCGTGCGGAAAGTTTCATTTTCCGCACTTGTTAGGAAAATAACTATTTTCTAAAAGCGTGCGGAAAGTACATACTTTCCGCACGCATGACTGTACGGATAGTTGCACGCAAATACTTTCCGCATGCTCAACAGTGCGGAAAGTATTTTCGTGCGGAAAAAAAATTGAAGTCTTCACTCATTTACATTTTATTTGCATTTTTTAATGAAAACAATACCAAATAACGTGATTTTAATGCACAAAATTACTTATTATTTACATTTATATTGAAAATACAATGGTGTACATTTTGTAAACTTATTACCGATGCAAAAAGGTCCCACGTTCACTTGAATGAGATTCTCCAGCATTATTAATGGTATTGGTATTTTGTATGGAGCACGACGACACGGTCCAGCCAATCCAAATATAGTGACCACTTTCATTAAAAGATAAATATCATCGGGTACTTCATTAATAAACTTGGAAATATCAGTTTTGCTGAATATTTTTGACTTTTTGGGCCGAAAATCAACATTCTACGTTTCAAGTAAGCTGACAGTTTTGGAAATCTTCCAATGTCAATATTTTTTCGTATTATAATTACCATCTTCAACATAGGATATCTTGATCAAAGGGTCGATGGCTTACAAGTTTTACTGGCTTCTGAATAATAGGCTAATAGGACTTCTTCTTTAAACCCTCTGACATTTCTTTTTTCACACCACTGGTTGAACACGTTAAATTCCTTCTCGTATCTTGTTCGGGATTTTTCCGGCAGTAATTCTAAGCTGGCTTTTTTTTGCTTCCGCTAGGATAGATTCGGGGGTTGCGTAGTTTTCTTCATCACTTTCCATCATTTCAGAAAAAAAATGCAAATGAAATATAAATCAATGAAGACTTCAAAAGTTATTTTTAATATATTTTTTAATATCCTTTTTTTAATATCCTAGAAACCAATAGGCATACGACTACTATTATTATATAGTTATTTACCTAACAAGTGCGGAAAGTGACACTTTTCCGCACGAGGCGGTAGTGGCACGAACGACGCGAAGCGGAGTTCGGGCAAGCCATCAAGGGCGGAAAAAACACTTTCCCCATGTGTTAGGTACAAAATGTTTCCTACGATCGATATACGTGTCCACACTGTCCACGGATTTTTGCTCCATTTGTCTTCTTGGGGACTCAATCCGTAGACACACTGTAATTACAAAAATTATTGAGCTTCTTGAGTATTTCACCTGATTTATGCCCAGTTTTTTAAAGTATGGATAACTTTATTCTTCAAATATTTCGTATGACAACGATTGTTAATACAATTGTAGCCATAGTAGTTATAGGCTTCATAACTTTATACACTAGATATCTGGTACTTCAGAAACCGGCCATGAGTGTTTTAGATAAGATATTCATTAATTCAACAAATCGTGCGGAAATAGTATATTAAGATACTAGTTTTAAAAGACCATATTTTTTCGCACGAGCACGAAATTAGGTAACGACCCGTTTGCGGGGAGTTTCCTAACGTGCGAGTGCGCTAAAATGTCTTTTAAAACGTGTATTTTATACTATTTTTTCTATTTTGCACGTTTTTTAATGAAAAATTTTAATTTATTCTAGTCGCAATCGAAATTTGGCCGGACATCTTGTCATTTTTGACGTCTTTATTAGTAGAAATCCCATTGAAAGCGGTGTGGAAATTTTTACTAGTGAGCCTTGACATTGAACAATTTTGTTAATATCATAGAAACCAGTCAACAAAAGTAGTGTCGAAAAGAGCTTCTTTTCGACACTACTTTGCGTATCGAAAAGACTTCTTATGATACCAAAGTAGAAAAAGTTACTTTTCAGTGCTAGTAGTTCTGAAAAGTAACTTTTCAGCACGATTTTTTAATAGAATTATAAACAGTAAAACAGATAAATATTACAAAATAGTATATTAAGATACTAGTTTTAAAATACCATATTTTATAGCACGAGCACGAAATTAGGAAACGACCCGCTTGCGGGGAGTTTCCTAACGTGTGAGTGCGCTAAATGTCTGTTAAAACGTGTATTTTATACTATTTTTTCTATTTTGCAAGTTTTTTAATGAAAAACATTAATTTATTCAAGTCGCGATCAAAAGTTGGATGTCGATCTTGTCACTTTTGACGTCTGTATTATTAGGAATCCCATTCAAAAGGGTGTCGAAATTTTTGCCATTGAGCCTTGGCATTGAACAATTTTGTTAATATCATAGTAATCAGTCAACAAAAGTAGTGTAGCTTCTTTTCGACACTACTTTGCGTATCGAAAAGACTTCTTTATGATACCAAAATAGAAAAAAATCTTTATTTTAGACTAGGAGAATAGAGAACTGAGAAGAAATTAAACATATTATCATAAATGCTTTATACTTTTGTGGGATAACAAAAAACAAATTAACGATAAATATTAAAATTAAACGTGCAATTGGTATTTGTAGCATACTGTAGATTTATTGCAGATGCCATGTCTTGAAGAACTTCGTTGGTTTTTACTTGAATTTGATGTGTGTTTGCTAATCTCTGACCTCCTTCGGATACACACTCTACCGAACGTTGTATTTGGAGTTGACTTTGAGTAGAGCAACTGGGTATTACATTTTCCATTGTACTTTCTGACAAAACTGGATCCATGGGTATTCTCGAAGACGTTTTTAAGATATTCTCGGCAATTTTGCTTTTATTCGTTAGGTAATCTTCAATATAGGATTCGGCTACACTGGTTGACTTCCATCCTCTATGCCTTTTAATATTAGTGATATTGGTTCCAGAATTTGCCAACAAGGTTGCTGCGGATCTTTGAAAACAGTGGCCCGTGTACATTTCTGGATTTTTCAAGTTCAGGTACCCAGTAATGTTAGACGGTATTTTACCAAATGTATTGATACCAACGCTTTCATTTGTGCATTTTCCGTTTCTATAAAAGAGAAAAAAGCGTTTGTTTGTGGCGTTCACAGGTCGCGCAGCCTCCTACTTTCTGTACAGTTTTATGTAGCTAGGTTTGTTCTTATCTGGGTCACAAACTACAAATGTTCTAGGTTTATTGGTTTTGGTAGATGGTATGGTGATTACCAAAATGTCTTTTTTATCTGCAATGTCTTCGGTCGTCATCTTCATCAACTCCTCACGTCGACAAGCACCTGCTATACCAAAAATTGTGGTTATTTTCATCATGAGATAGACGTCTGGAGCATTAAAAATAAAAATTTCTACATCTTGTTGTTCCAAAATTTTGGATTTTTTTGGTTTGTAGTTATCGTTAACTCTCTTTAAATAGGATGTGAGTTTATGATATTTGCTTATAGCAACGTCCTTCTCAAGTTTTATGATTAATTTTAGCATTGAATATTTCGGCCATAGCGTTGATGGAGCATATGTACTTGATAATATATGAAAATATGCTAGCAATACCTCTTCCTTTATTGTGGATAATTTTTTTTTATTGCACCAGGACTCGAACACACTGAACTCTTTTCTGTAACGTTCTTTAGATTTTTCTGGAATCAGAGTACTATTTGCTGCGTTGATGGCCTCTATGATGTCTTCTGAAAAACCTTCTCCTTCAAACTATTCTTCGCTATCCAATTTAACACAAAAACTTGCAAAATGATGAAACTGAAGAAAGGCTACAGTTTTGTTGATTGTCAATATTTGATTGTTTGAAAGTTGCTGAGGTATAAAACAATATTTACCCCCTGCTCCAGAACGGGGTGATGTGTATTTAATATGTTAATCACAACCTGCACCTAATTACTGTAATATATACCAGGGGTGTCAAATTAGTAGAACATTTTATATAAATTCTGTCACAATTTCAAAAATCGTGCGGAAAAGTACTACTTTCAGCACGATAAATCGTGCGGAAAAGATACTTTTCCGCACGATCGTAGGAAAAAAAAATGTCAAGTGTAACAACAAAATTATACCTGTTTTTTTACTTCCCAGGATAGTTTTTTGGTTCTGAATGTAAATAAGTATTGAGTTTAATTTTTTTTTTCGGATTTTGATTGGGTGTTTTTGTGAGTGTGTAGTACCAAGGTGTAGAAAAAATATTGTACCTAACACATGCGGAAAGTGTCTTTTCCGCACTCGACTGCTTCGCGTGCGAAAAAGTATCACTTTCCACACTAGTTAGGTAAATAACTATTACAGCTAAACATTGTTATTAAAAACAAAATTATAAACTGGGATAACTGCTGATCAGGTATTACCTCTCCTAGCAACTCTTAGAGCTTCTAATGTACGCTGTATAGTGGAAAATTAGGTTTCTTATCATTTCCATTGGTATACGACCCCATTCGTCCACTAATGTATCTGCCGTTTGTGCGAGACTTTCCGGAGGCCTCTCGCGAAAACGTACTATTTCCCTAATTCATATCGGGGCTTCTCGCAGGCCACTGTGTGGTGATACCCGTAGCTTCTAGGAAGTTTCGTACTATTCCTGCGATGTGTGGTCGGCAATTAACCTGCATGAATATAAAATTATTGCCTACTAACTCTGCAAGAGGTAAGACATACTGCTGTAATATGTCAATGTCGATTTGAGCTGTCGTCGACCGTCTCGCCAGAAAAATATGAAGGGGTGTCTCCATTCATTGAATTCTCTCCCCACACAATAACCGACCCACCATTAAAACTCTGGCATTCTGGTATTAAATTCTTATTAAATCTTTTATTGAAGTTTTATTAGCAGAAAGTAAGAGCTTCAATTGAGATTACACCAAAATGTATATCTTTATTTAAAAGTAAAAAATGAAAAACATAGAAAAAATACGAAGCGACAAACTGCTTCGTTGCGATACTTAGACAAGACTAAAAAACCCTAAAACTACCTCCTACAATACGGAGTAACTTATATTGCTATCTATAGGCTACCTATACATCAATTTATCCACGAGAGAAATAACCGTACCCATAACGGTTAAGGTTCTGGTGCCGTAATGCAAAACAGATGTGTATTAGAGCGCTGCAGATTTTAGAAATACCCATTCAAAATACATTTCTGACATTCACAATATAATGGCAAATCTTAACACTCGCACTTATTTTGATGGGTCTAAAATATTTAATTGCGATCGTAAATAAGTAAATTGCTTTTTAGCTAAAGGCTTTGTAAAAATATCTGCCAGCTGATTTGTAGTAGGTATATACCTTAATCCAAGTTGCCTCTTATTTACGATATCTCTTATAAAATGGAATCTTACATCTATATGCTTAGAGCGTTTATGATGCACTGAGTTGCTTGCTAACTTAATAGCTGCCTGGTTGTCCACAAATATGATACCCTCTTTAAAATCTACATTTAACTCCAATAAAAACTGGCGCAACCAAACAGCTTCTTTTACACCATGTGCTAAAGCAATGTATTCTGATTCAGCAGTGTGATACGACACATTGGCGCTGACTAGACCAAAAAATTGGTGCACCGTTTAAAACAAAAAACAAAACCGCCTCTAGATTTTCTTGTGTCTAAACACCCTGCATAATCAGCGTCAGTAAACCCCTGCAATGAGTCTAAACTCCCACTGTTGCCGAATGTGATACCAAAATCAACTGTGCCTTTCAAGTAACGCAAAATTTTCTTTACAAATTGCCAGTATTCTTGTGCCCAGCAATCTAAAAATTGGCTTGCATAATTAACTGCATATTCAATATCTGGTCGATATACTCGCGGCGAATAGTAACGAGCCAACAGCTTCCCGATAAGGAATATTTTTATTACTTTGAACATTTTCAGGATTGCAAATAAGAGCCTGGCTCAGCTGGTATACTCGAAAATTTTGCGTCTTGCATTGCAACTTTATCAACTAATTTTCCTATATATCCTGCCTGATTAATGGTTAACAATCGTTGCTTACGATTACAATTTCTAGACCTACCAAATCACATACGCTATCTACAGTTATTTTAAATTCACCTTTTAAAACACTTAAAACGTCATCTATCGCACTCAAATTTTCGCATATAATTAGTCCATCGTCGACATAGAGTGCTAAATACACGGTGAACCCTTTTACTCGCCCTATGAACACGCACTTATCACTTTCACAAGGCACAAAACTAAAAGTTTTCAGGAAACTGACGAATTTCTCGTTCCAACACCGTGGAGACTGCTTCAATCCATAGAGACTTTTGTATAGCCTGCAAACAGAATCTGCATTATTTGGGTCGACGTATCCCTCCGGCTCCTCCACGTAGATTTCTTCGTGTAGTTCGCCGTACAGAAAGGCCGTCTTTACATCGAATTTCTTCATTTCATAATCCCTACTGGCGACGATTGCTAATAGCACCTTATCGACTCGTATCTTACGACCGGTGCATATGTTTCTAAATAGTCTATTCCTTCACGCTGAGAGAATACTTTCGCGACAAGCCTGGCTTTGTATCTCTCGACATTTCCTGTGGGATCTGTTTTAACAGCAAATACCCATTTGCACCCAATCAAACGTTTACCTTGTGGCGGCAGTTTAGACAAGGTCCACGTTTTATTGTCGTTAAGAGCTTCTATTTCTTCGTCCATAGCCTTTTTCCACTTTTCTGCTTCTTGACTTATTACAGCTTGGCTGTAATTTGTGGGTACAGCGTATGCGAAGAATGCAACCGGTATGCCATAACGATCAGGGGCGTGCACTAGGTTACGATCACGTAGTACTCTTCTGGCGTTCCTCACTTCCTGCTGAGGAATTTAGGCCCGTTCGGGAGCTGCAGCTTCGTCCGTCATTTCTTGCTGAGAAGTTTGAAGCTGGAGGAGCTGTAGCTTCAGCTTCATCATACGCGGATTCTTCGGGGATTTTAAAGTCTAAGTCAATTGCTCTAAGTCAATTGCAAATTGACTGTTTTCGTGCTTAACTACGTGTTGTTCGTTAAAATCCGCATCGCTGCTGATGAAGATTTTCCTTTTCTCATAATCCCAAAGCCTGTAGTTATTGGACTCGCCGTCATACCCCACAAAAATATTTTCTTGCTTTTCGGCTCGAACTTTGTACGTTTTTCCTTGGGTATGTTCACGTATGCATCCACTCCAAAAAGTTCAAGATGTTTAATTTGTGGTTTACGTCCAAACAACTTTTCATATGGAATTACTTTTCCACCAGGTTGCAAGATTACGCGGTTTAATACGTAGCACACTGTGTTAATTGCCTCGGGCCAGAGTTCGCTGTTGACACTTTTAGCAAAAAGTGTCTATCTCGCGTTTTCGTATTTCACGTTCTGCGCGGCCATTTTGTTCGTGGATGTACGGGAATGAAAACTCGTGCACAATACCATTTTCACACAGGTATTTATCGAAATCGCGAGATGTATATTCTGTACCGATCTGATTTTAACACTTTTACCTTCGTGTTAAGCTTGGAACGCGTTAAACTCGCGAAACTTTTCAAAAACTTCGGACTTATGCCGCAGAAAATAAACTTTTCTGAAGCTTGTACACTCGTCCTTGAATAATAAAAAGTACTTGGAACCTCGAGGGGATTCAATATTTACCGGACCGCAAACGTCAGTATGAATCTTTTCCCCTAGCTTATAATTAGTCCCACTTTTTACACTCGCATGATGCTTACGCGACTGCTTGCCCGTCACACACGCTTCGCAAAAAAAGTCTTTTTCAGCTTGCAGCTCAGGCTCACCAACTTCAGGTTGTTTACACGTATTTTTCACCGCGTGAATATTTACGTGTGTCATTCTCTCGTGCCAAAGCTTTAATTTTTGTGAAGCTCCTTTTACTTGAGCTACACTGAACAGGAATTTTAACTTCAAAAAGCATACGGTACAAGTTTTTGTGTCGAACCCCGACTAACGATAGCTTACCGTCGCGATCGAGAATTTCATACTTTTCCTTATAAGCGTGGAAAGAAAAGTCACTATTACTAATTGTTCCAATAGGAAACTAGGTCCGTTTTAAACCAGGCACAAAAGCACATTACAAAGCTCACGTTCTTATAACCGACCCTGTATATTTTTCCGGATTATGATTGTACCTTTCCCTCTCGCTTCTAATATTTTGTCATCAGCTACTTTGACCAAATATTCTTCTGCTGGTGCTTCCAGATGGGTAAAGTACTCCTGCTTGTATGTCATGTGCATGCTAGCACCTGAATCAGCGATCCAAACTTCTCTATCTTCCTCACATGTACTCGAAAAAGAGGCGGTGACATCAGAAACATATGCCGACGCTCCTTCTGACACGTTCTTTTTCTTCGGACACTCGCGAAACCAAAGCTCCTTTTCTTTACAGAAAGCACATTTGGTTCTTTTCTTTAATTCTTCTATGCTGTGCCTTCTTTGCTCCTTTTTGGGTTTATTTCCGAGTGAAGTTTTTGCACCTGAAATGCGAGCTCAGTCACATTTTCTTCACTTTCAGATAATCTCTTATCTTCCCTAATGAGTCTTGCTATTAAATTAACCTTTTTTCGCCCTGCTTCTGGCGTACAGTCTCAGGCTATTCTAAAGACTGAAAATTTAGACGGCAAGCTGCTTAGTAGCTTTGATATAACCACCGCCGCCGGTTCAGAAGGTTTTTCGCCTGCAGCTTCCAGCTTCTCAATTTGGAGAGCGACAGACTGCGAGCCTGTCATTTTAAAAGCATAGAACTGCTCCCATGTATTTTGTTTGGCAGCAACGGTTGTATCGCCGTACAACGCTTTTATTTTATCCTAAATTTCTTGAGGAGTACTGCAGTTGATTAAATTTGGGTGCAGATTCTTTTCTACCGAGCTCAGAAGAATCACCGCAGCTTGCGATGATTTTTTTATCCATGTTTTCCAATCATTTCATTTTGTCTCTGTCGGGCTCGTCTTCTGTTCCCAAAACAAAACCTGTGAGCTCCTTTGCTTGCAATAAAAAGGTAACTCCAAACTTCCAAATGGAATAATTTGATCCATCAAGTTTTGTTAGTTCCAACACTTCTGAGTGTTTGATGAACTGCTAAGGTAACACGCAAAACTACCGACTTTTAACTCACAAAACAGAAACGAACTGTATAAACTAAAAAACGCGCGCGACGCGCATTTTCACTTTAAAGATATCGATATATAAATTGGCACGGTGGAAACGTGCTGTGCCCATAATCTATTGAAGTTTTATTAGCAGAAAATAAAAGCTTCAATTGAGATTGAACCAAAATGTATATCTTTATTTAAAAGTAAAAAATGAAAAACATAGAAAAGATACGAAGCGACAAACTGCTTCGTTGCGATGCTTAGACAAGACTAAAAAAACCCTAAAATTACCTCCTACCATACGGAGTAACTTATATTGCTATCTATAGGCTATCTATAAATCAATTTATCCAAGAAACAAATAACCGTACCCATAACAGTTAAGGGTCTGGTGCCGTAATGCAAGATGTGTATTAGAGCGCTGCAGATCTTAGAAATACCCATTCAAAATACATTTATGACATTCACACCCTTCACCAGTCCTTCTCTATACTCTTTTTCCATCCACCATGTCAAGGCAAAACCGTGACTCATCCGTAAACAAGACGTTTGGGTTAGTTAGTTTGACCATGCATAATTTTCAACAACATTTTTTCTAGCAGCACGATGTTTGGGCAATAATTTAGGACGTCTTGCAGGTCTCCTAGCTTTAAAATTAACTTCCTTCAGACGTCTTCATACCGTCTGTTTATTGCAACACCACGAATTTGGCGAATATCTTGGTGAACATTTACCGCAGTATTTGATCGATTCCATAAAATCCGCAATCTCAAGAAGCGAGCATCTCTTTGAAAAGTTCCTCGAGTGCGATCAGAACCCATCCTCTGAGCAGTGCTTCCTATCTGTTCGTACTTGCGGATCGCTTTACGAGCAGTCTTCATGGACTCCCACTGCACGATGTAACGTTTACCCAATTAACCCATCGTTTACGAAAGCAACTAATCTTGCTACTTGGTCAGGATTTATTTGAAATATTTATGTAATTTTAGTCTTGAAAAAACCTTTTTTAATGACACTTGATTAATGACACGACAAAGGGTCAAATATGGTGTAATTGCTATGGTAACAGCAGTTTTTTTAAGCCATCGTAATCCTGCATGGAGTACAATTTGTGGGATAAAGTAAGGTTTTCGCAAAGAACCTGTTAATACGGACAATTTTAGGGATATGGAGTGTAAGCACTTTCTATACCATTACCTGATTAACGCACAGAGTAAAAAATCGGTTCTTTCGTTCAGAAATGACAAAGCTTCAAAGCTGCTACCAAAATTAGGTCAAAGTCAAAATATGCTTTATTATTGTTATAAACAACGCCTACCTAAAAGTAATAATACTTAAAAAGTTAACAAGATAATAACGCAAGTATTACATAAACAAGATACAATTTTATTTGTGTGTCAACAGAAAAGACAAAGAGGACATACTATAGAACCGTTATTGGCAAAAAAAGAACCGTACACAATCCATTTTTTACATAATATTAAAACATCGCTAAAATATATCGCTAAAAAATCATGAAAGTACATAAAGGCTCGGTCAAACAAGAACATGTTTAAACACTCTCACTGTTGTTGCCTTTGATGTTTTGTGGAAGGTGATTAAATATTTAATACCCTCATAAAAACTGATTTTTCTGTAAGAGTGGATGTAGGGATGGGAAGATTTAGATTGTTCATTTGACGTGTAATATACTTAGCATATTCCGTACTAAATTTTTGTTGATTTCTTCAATATAAATGCATGTTACTGTAGGGATATCATTTTTTTTAAACTGAGTGTATTTTGTATTTGGTTCTATCATCACACGAAGAGAGGTAAAAGAATATTTTATACTTTGCAAACTCTTGAGTCGGTCTAGTCTAGAGCATTCTACAAGAGCGATTTATTATATGTTTTAGGTCCAATCCTAGAGTGGGTTTATTCAGACCACGATTCTTACACCCCTTGTATGCAAGTGTAAATCCTTTTGACGCTGATTTGGATGATCCACAAAGGGAACAGATATACGATAGTGACATGATAACAACGGTGACACCCAATCACAGGATCCAAGCGTGGGACATATCCAACTGGACTGTACCTTCTATCAGCAATTGTAAGAATTTTTTTGAACCTTTAATTTGTAGCGAAAGCATATATATTTTAAATAATGAATACATATACAAGGCCTGCATAAATAGGATGCAACTAAATCTATCATCAACGATGTATGAAAATTTTTATTTTTGCCTAAAACTATGCCTAGACTTTTTGACACTACATTAACCAGTTTACGAAGTTTTCAAGCTTAATTCTAATTTCTAATCTTTTCTTCTTTCGTGTATATTAAACTGAACAGTACTAAAGTGTTACATATATTTCTAGATGTTTTTATCACATCGCGTTAAAACAAGCCTACAATATGCCAGGTCCACAAATTCAGACGCTCTCCTTGTATATAAACTAATTTTTGTAATCGTTTTTATTTCCTTGCAGCTCTGAAAAATGTGGTTGTAAGCGAATGCAAGATACACAACGACGCAAGCGTAGATATAGCCAATGACGGGACTGTTTTGGTAACGCTATTGCCCTCTGGTGGATATTTGAACGTTACAAACAGATTGGGTAAGATATTTTTTTACACGTTACGCAAAATAATTGATAATATATCGTAAGGTCAAGGGAAAAGGCTTTTTTGCATAAAAGTAGAGTGATGACCTATTTTGACTATTCAGCCAGTCGAATTTGGATCTAATAATCTGAACTTAAAACTGACGATTTCTTGATATTTTAAAATATGTCAGCTATGTTGTGGATGTTTCACATTCTCGTGGACAGTGTTTAGGTAGAGGAGGTCAGCGGTATGTAATAATCTTGACGATTGTATTCTTTTTTGGTGTAGGAGTTTACAGTTTACGTTGGGAGACCCTTGGACAATGTCTATACACGACCAGCTTCGAGCAGAATGCGGTATCGGTATCTCTGTCGCCTTTAAGTCGCCATCTAGTTGTCGGATTTGCCTCGAGAAGAGTTTCTATAATTCCAACTGATCGATGGGTAAGTTCGATATGTGCCAGTATAAGGTTTAGTTTTCCATAGATTCACACTATTTTCCAATGTTAATTATTTATTTATTTATGTATTATGTTTAGTAGCAACTCTACCTATAATTTAAAGAACTTCTTGAGTATTTTATTGTATTAATACAATGTATTCTAAAAAAATTATTGACCGAATTGTGTGGCATCCACGTTCTATTTTTAAGAATTACATAGTTTGGGTACTAGTGTAACAAGTCGTAATTCCATTTTACCACTTTTCGTTCTTTATTTTTAGGTTATGGCACGTATATACAAGATAGAGCAGAAAGAAGTTCCCGGCGATAGACTGCCTGTTCTTAGGGAACTCGAGCAACACAGAGAGAGTAGAATCAACTGTATCAGGTGGTTGCCTACTTCTGGCCAAGGACTGATCTATGCTACTAACACTGGTCAACTGGTTATTTTGTCTTAAGTGACAATGAGTTTAGAACCTGTGTCATAAATCCCAGTCACGCTATTAGAAATCATTATCTAACGTGGATGTCTAAGATGTTGTTTCAGGGTAACGTCAATCAATTGAGATAAAAAAGTGAATATTTTATAGCAGTTTTCGAAACTTCAAAAGAGACCAGTAAGGTTGTGAGGGATACGAGTTTTTGGGTTTGTAGAAACGTGAAAAAAAAAATAAGAATATTTTTATCGCTGTTGAATTTACAGACGAAATAGTTTTTTTCAAATATGTGATGGCCTGATTTTAAAACCGAACTTAATATGAATTGTTTTTGGAAAAAATTAATGCTTTTGATGACTATTTTTTTAGAATCGCATTTGAAGGAGTACCGCTACTATAGGGCGTCATTATGTAAATTTTACATTTTTGTTTTTAGAAAGATCGAAAAGCTGCGGGAGGCATTTGAGTATGTAATATATGAAATACGTCGTAATCGAAAGTGAAACACGATGTATACTATTTTCAGAAAAGAATCAAAAGCTTTGCTTTATCGTTAATTATAATTATTACTTTAAATAATATATTTTTTCTGATTAACAGCCTTAAAAAAGACTTCACAGGAAGTAAAGACAAATCGCAAAGAATTGAGTATGTACATGCGTAAAGTCAAAATGGCGGCTCATGACAGGACGAAATGTTTTGGAAACACCTTGTTTAAATGGGGGCTATAATTGCAGAGTGCATTAATTTCTCACCTGGGACAAAATTTTCGAATTTTACTCGAAATGCAATTCGCTTCCTAACTAACACCTGTAATTATTGTGAAAGGAAATTATTGCTTTGAGTGACAACTACCGGAATACTGCAGAGTTGCATAATATTTGATAGGTGCTAAAGTAATGTTACTTTAGTCCTATAATGCCTTCATTTGTAGTAGCGCGGCTCTTTCGGCTATTATAGTTGTTATTAAATACAATAATCGCGCTTTGACACCTTGTGTCCATATTTATTTTTAGCTTAATATTGTACCATGAAGTTTATCTGATGTATATAATGTATAATATGAAGAAAGTGAAAATTGGCAAATAAGAGTATATAGATATAGACATAGAAACTCTGGGGATGTAGGTACCAAATCAATGACTGTTTATACGTGTCTGATGCTATTGGCAGTGCGAAATGAGTGATAATGCTCTAGAAATTCATTAGCTACAGCTGCGGCCGAACACTATGGGTTAACATTGTCTTTGCTCTGCTGATTAAAAATTATAATACAAATTAATGCTAAAAATCTTATATTTTGAGGTTCACAATTTGCACCAATTGGCTTAAATCTGAAGAAAATGCACAATTTTATTTTCTAAAATCGTCAATCAACACTTAATAACCACACAAGAAGGTGAACAACGTGGATGGAAGTAATAGTTTAGGCATTTTGGTTCTCAAGAAGAACTCTTGATTAAAGGCGTTTCCTTTTTCCTGTATATATTTTTTTATATTTTTTTAATATGCTTTATTGTTATACAACAAAGAAGATTTGTCATAAACAAAGCTAAACACTAAAAACTAAAAATAGTACAAAGGTATAAAATAACCATTAAAATAGTTAAAACTAAGACAATAGTAAAATTTACAGTAAACGCTTACAGGACATACACTCAAACAGTGGTAACATAAGAAGAGTATAAAGACAAGATATAAATACAACTAAATACAGCAACGGTAAAGCTGTTAAATAAAAAACTCTAAAACGCCACTTTGGCCGTCAAAAAGAATCTTCATAGTATTCATCTAATGTGTAGTATGCCCTCCCTTTTAACATTTTTCTTAAAAATAAATTTGGAAGCTGATGCACGGATATTTAATGGAAGATGGTTATATATTTTAATGCCTTCATAATACAATGACTTTTTTGTTAGCGTTAATTTAGCTTGTGGCAGATGAAGCCTCCCCAAACTTCTAGTTGGATATCGGCGGTTTCCTTCTAAAAACTTATCCCTATTTTTGTAGATGAGGCATGTAGTCTCAAGTATATATTTGCATGAAAGAGTGAGGATTTTTCCTGCGGCAAGAGTGGGCGACATGACATTGGTGGCTTTGATTTACATATGTAACGAATAGCTCTTCTGGATTATAAACAAAGTTTGAATAAATATTTACTCGCAATTCCCCAAAATGGAATGCCATAGCGAAGATGTGACTCAAATAGTGCATGGTAAACTGACTTGCCTATATATGAGCCAAGCTCCTGAACACAAACCCTCACAGCAAAGCAAGCCGAGGAGAGCTTATTGGCAAGCAAGGAGATGTGTGGATAAAACTTAAGTTGGTCATCAATAATCACTCCAAGGAATCTGCTGCCAGAGTGACACTCAATTTGAGTAGATCCTATGTACATGTCCGTTAGATTACATTTAAAAGAGATGATTTTAGTTTTAACGGGATTTAATGTCAATAGGCTTGAGTCACACCAACACTTTTTACGATTAAGGTCATCCAGAATAGATTGTCGCAGTACAAGAGGGTCCTGATCATGCGACAGGACGGTGGTATCGTCAGCAAAAATAGTAAACTTACCATCAATCGGGAGATTCGCAAGATCATTAATGTAGAGCAGGAATAAAACTGGACCCAAAACCGCATCCTGAGAGACTCCCCATTCTGCTGAGTGATATGATGAACTTTTTGACCCACAAAAGACGCGTTGTCGACGACCACTTAGAGACGATGTGCACCAAGATAAGACAACACCTCGGAAACCATAGCAGTGAAGTTTTCTTGTTAGGATATCATGACTGTCGAAAGCCTTTGAAAGATCACAAAAGGCTATGGCTGATTGTCTACCCTCATTGATATGGAGGTACAACTCTTGTATAAGATTATAAATAGCATCCATTGTACTCATTCACTCCTGAATACCAAACTGGGTTTTGGTGACAATATCATTGGACTGCATAAAGAATAACATACGTACCTTCACAAGCTTCTCTATGATTTTCGATAAAGTTGATAACAGAGAGATGGCTTCTTATATGGATCATCCAGACTACCTCCTTTATGGATAGGGATAACTTTTGCTGCTTTAAGACATGGGGGGAAATCCCTGTTTCCCATGAGTTATTTCATTTACAATGGCCCAGCATTCCCTTGTAGTATTGCCTGGCATCTCCATATGATTTGAATAATAAGTTTTTTTGGGCTCTCTAATCAGACAACGGTATTCATTGGAATATTCATGAAATATTGGGGAGTCTGTGAATTTTCTGATCCTATGTAGTGAACGTAGATTTTTACATGATATTTTTAAACCTTTAGTGAACCAAGTTGCTTTTCGGCGTTTTTTGCTTTTAATTTTCGTAAGAGGAAATGCATTACTAAAGAGATGTAGCATCTCGTTCGATAAAGGTTGAGGTGAGATGAGAACCGATTCCCAACCAAAAGAAGCACACAGTGTGTGAAACTTACTATAATTCCCGTGACTGAATACTCTGCCACTCCCAGGTGTCCCTTTTTTATCGCCTTTATAATTAAGGATGCCAAACAATACGGCTTCATGGTCAGGTAAGGCAGAATTCACACCAGAATAACAAACCTCATGATTATTGAAGTTTGAACAAATGTATTCAATAGTTGTAGATGAGATTCTTGTGATACGTGTTGGAGATTGTACATGTATTTGTAAATTATGAGATTGTAGTAAATTACATAGGCACATTGTAGAAGGGGAACTCCCGTCAGTATAATTAATCTTGAAATTTCCACTCAAAATTATGTTTGAAGAGCTTGATATTTGCGATAATAAGTTATCTAGAGGAGCCATGGACAAATCATTGCTAGACGATGGGGAATGATAAACGCATATAACATAGATGTTTCTGGTCTTTGAAAAAAACTATGGAAAATCCAAAAACAAATTCTACAAGGAGGTCATTAAATTCAGTTACTGCCTGAAAAAAGTTCCCCCTCAAGAAAGACTCATACACCCGTCATGGACAGATTGTGTTCTACATATTTTATTTTGATAGAACTACATAACCAGGTAAATGAATCACTTCATCCTGTCAACCAATGCTCAGTCAGTAGGATCATATTTGGATAGTTAATGTCATCCAGGAAAATAGATCTCACTGGTTTTGTTCCTTATTGACTAAACATTAAGCAAAACTAAAGACAACACATGATTGCTATGAGCTAGGGCTAGACAGTTTGTATATTCTTCTGGTCTAAAAAAGATTTGTCATGCCTTGAGGTCAAGTGCTCACGGGGACCATCAGTGTGATCCTCCAGAGGATCATCCGACCCTTCAGCTGATGCATCTTTATTCAATGAAGTCTGAAATATATCATTATTTATAAAAAAATTAACTAAATATGCAGCTATATACTTCTCTCTGTGATTGGGACAAAAGTTGCATACGAAATTTTACGCAGGCATCTCTCCATTATGCAATGTTGTGAGGCGATCATTTTATTCAGTGCAGGTTGATCGTAATGAAGGGAAGGACCCAATAAAATCAAGTTAGTGTGGTCAAACTTGTCAATTTTTTCAAGAAGATTCTTGTCACGCAGTAGTTTTCCCTTGTCAGAAGCATGTGCATCAGCGAAAATGAATATGAAATCCTCCCTACTAAAACAGTGACTGTAACCTAGACTGACTTCTAGAAGTGCATCTAAACCTACATTTCTCATAGTTTGGCAGTTAACATCATATTTCCAATTGGTCATTCTTTTGAACAGGGAAAGACACCGTCGAATATCTGCGCCATCTATTAGCATACGCCGTTTTTGCATCGCCTTAAGATTAGTAGAAACAACTAGTGGTATTGGTGGTGTTGTAGGAACATTTAAACTGTTATTGCGCAAGTGCGTTGATGGTTTATTTTGGAACTCAGCTAACTGTCGACGTAATGATTTTAGGTCAGATATGTAGCCACCATTTTCTATTTCCAAGATATCAATGCTTATGATCATGTTTCTATTCAGATCATTTAGATCCGTTAACTGCTGTTTGAGCTTTGCTTCCAACTCCTTGCAATTTTCCATATTTTCTTGAATTGTATGTTCCTCTGCTCTAAGTTTCTGCAGTTCATTGTGTACTGATTCGAATTCATTCTTCTGTTGTTTAATTTGAGCCAAGAACTTTTTATCTGCTTCATAAACAACATCATCAATCGTCATACTGCTTTAATAGTAACAACGAAATATTTTTTTAAGAATTTGATCGAATCAGATCAAGTTTTCGAGGAAGTTCTGCTTTTTTAGTAGTTAGAAAACTAGAGTTCTAAAGGTTGTTTTAATACTAAATATAAGATAACATCGTACAAAATACTTAGTGGGTAGTGAAAAAAAATAATGTTATCAACTTAAAACTCTTTATTTGCAACCAGAAATATACATTTTACAGTTTTATTTAAATGGACGAAAAAATTATGCGACTTTTGCTGTTGCAAATTAAATGCCAACTAACATAATAGATTTATCATATACTTTTAGCAAAATACAAGCTGAACTGGAGTCATTTGACAAACGATTTCGAAGCGAGTTCTTAAATGTTATTAATTTCTGAAAATAGTGACTCACAGGTTTTTTTTTGGCGCCTCCACTCTCCTGTTATATTGTCCCTGCATGGTCCATATATTGCTCTTAATATTTTTCTTTCGAAGACTAACAGCTTATCGATTTCGTGTTTGTTTAGAATCTATGTCTCGCTACCATATGCTGTAACAGGTCGTATTAAGATCTGATACATCCTTACCTTAGTTCCCCATATCTGTTAGTAACTCATTAAAGAGCTTAACAGCTATAAACTCCGGTCGATTCTGGCACTTAGACAGGCGACAAGATGCAGGTACAATATCATGGGAATGTCTGGTTTCATAATCGTGGATATTACTATCGGACAAAAATTGGTGTTCAAACTTTTTTACATAGAGTACACACTCCATAATATACACATATAGAGTAGGTATGTGTAATGTTTTGAAGGCTGGCCTGCAGTCATCCCAGCAGCGGGTGCACCTCCCCAAGCCAGAATACCATATGTCATGACTGAGTGAAAGAGGCCATAATAAGCACTCAACAATGTTGTGTACGATACACAGTCACGGAGATTTCTCAGCAAAAACACAATGCTCCTCAATCTTCCCGATACTTCCTCTGAATGAATGTCTCATGTAAGTTTTGGATCAAAATACAATCCCAAAAATTTGACTTTAGGTGCATATGCCGCTGCAAAAGCTCTAGTTTCTCTCAGAGAGAAGATCATTTTGTGGGTCTTATCTTTATTAAGCATTAACTTGTTGGCATTGAACCATTCTTCTGCTGCCTCCGAGACCCATTACCAACCATTTGAACCTCATCATCCCATCATCATCATACTTTGAACTGAGAAAATCTCGATGAACATTCTTTGGTTGAAGAATGAATTACCGAATTAAACTGTTCAGTAATTTTTGCTTGGTCTAGTTTTTCGTGTAAATTTAAATGTCTGGTGATTTCTTTCAAGTTTAAGAAATACTTGTAGTTTCTGGTAACCGTTCGTTACTGAAAACATGCTATTTAGCCTCAAAAGCACGAATGAGATCTATCACTATCATAATTGTTTTATTTGCGCCTTGAAGCTTTATGTTTAGTTCATTGAAATTCTGAAAAAACATTAAGGCACATAACATCCATGAATTGTGAATATTGTTTAATTTTTCCCTCATTCTGTAAAAACCGTCTGATTTCTTCCAAACAATCAGCAAAAGTTTGAAGTATGTTATTGCTGCCAACCAGCGAACCTTATTATAAATTAGTAAGCCTTTGTACAGACAGTTTGTACAGAGTTGACTCCAACAAAGCATCAAACTTTTGTTTATTTAAAGCCTGCGGCAACGAGATTCATTATTTTTGTTACTACGGCCATTATATTATCAACGGAAGGGAAATCACCCTTAGCACACCAGGCTTTTTGATGAATGGTGCAGTGGAATTCAAGAATCGAATCTCTGATTTGTGTTTGTACTGATTAAACCATTTTTTGCGCACCTTACTTGGGCAGCATCAGTCGTTTTGGAAATAATTATGCTTAAATCAATTTCTTTGTCGGCAACTGATTTTTTAGCTGCCGTACAAATATCTGTGCCCTTAGTAGTTGTTGGCAACGATGTTATGGCCATTAATTCTTTTTTAATGTCGTTTACTCCACAATATCGTGCAAAATTAGCTAAACATGCAGATTAAATTACATCAGTACTTTCGTCAAGACCTAACCAAAAAATAGAGAGGAATTCATGTCATTTGTTTGCTGATTTTTTACATTTTCCGCCAATTTTAGGATTTTTATTGTGTTCCTAGATAAATGAACATCTTTGATGCGCTAAATTATTTTTATTTCCAAAATCATCAGAAAGAGCAAGGGCAAGGGCGCATAGAAGGTTTACCATGTAGAGTAGCGATATTTGCAGCCGAGAAACTTGCGGTAGTTGTACGGCAATCCCTGCTAACATACTTAATCATACACGTCGACTTTTTATTTTTTTCTGCCATTGCACAAATTGATTTTGCTCTGCTTCGCTTTTTTGACAAAGAGATTTGTCATACGAAATAAATCGCAAATGCCGTTTTACAAACGATGTTTACATACCACTGTGCGGAATATAAAACACACACCCCTGATAGGTACATAAATTCCTTAATTAATAGCGTGCCGGAATTGTTTTGTCCCGTGCTTTCGTTCGTCATGGCTGGTGTACACTATTATTTTCGTCTAGTGCTAGTGGCCAAGAGTTCATACCCAATCACAAGCTTGTAAGTGTTAATTTTCATACCAGATATTCAAGATGAGTTGAGGGTGCCATATTATTAACTAAAAGAAATTTATTAGTTTGTGTAGCTATCATGTTTCCAATTATTTTGCCTAAATGACAAGTTGTTCAATTGGACTATACTTGTGAATCTCAATTTTCTCCTCGTTTTATATATTGGACTGACATTCACTTTCACCTTTAAATAATAACTGCTTATATATTTCTAATGCCCTTGTGGCCCATTAAAGACGCACACGTCTGCTATATTTATATATAAATACTTAAAGTCAGTGTATTTATAAAAACAAACAGGGTGTTAAAAAACAGCGTTGAAAGCAAATCGATTTTATGATTGTACATTAGGAATTGTCTTATTCTAATCTAGGTTACTTTGTACCATATGTATTTTTTTCCGGAGATGTTATGCATTGTATGTTTTTAAATATGGCTTCTGTTAAAAACTAGATTATGGATGTTTAGTCGAGATTTTGAATAAATATTAAGGCGCAGAAAGTAACGGAAGACGTCCTGGTATTGTTCTATCAAAAAATAAGTTTGTTTTATAATAAAATAGGCGAAATGCCTTATATATAGACAATAATTTGTTTTGATATTTTTAATCTGTTACCATTGAATTGTTTGGTGGAGTGATATAGAGGTAGCGAAACATTATTCAGCATCTAAATACAGTCTTGATTGAATGAACATGATCTTATTACATTATAAAAATTATCTGCAGTTTTCATGCTTTTACTCTCTGTGCATTATGCGAAAAATATGGCATCAGAGTTGTTGCCGTTTTATCAAAAATCAATGTAGACTGCTAGACAAGCCTTGCCTAAATGTATATTCAAAGTGAGACTGTACCTTTTTTAGTGTAGAAATTATACATAGTATTTTTGGTTTATTATTATTTTGTATTATTATTAATACAATCTTTAAATTTATAGCAAAAGTAGAAGATGATCGAAAAAGGGAGCTTATTTAAATAAAAGTAACTAAATGAACAGAACAGTCAAACATAACCCCATTTAATAAATGTGTTGTTGGCGACAACTTAAATCTTGTATTTCATAAAGAAAGCGTATGAAAAAAATGTGCTGCCAAGTTGTCCAATTAGTATATTATGATTAAGTTCTATTTTGATGAATATTTTGTATTAATTTGTAGTCTTATGCGCAAGTATTTTTTGGCTTTGGATGTTATTCGAAATGGAGGAAATGCTTTGAAATCATCTTCTGCTACAGTGATATTTTTTCGTGTTTAGTGATATAACAATACATTCACTATACAGCGTGTTCCAAAAAGTATACACCCTACGGAAAATATGCAAAAAAAAACTATTGACAACGGTTGGGTTTTGGGAAACCATTACACAGATATGCAAAAAGGTTACAAGTATTAAA
The DNA here is from genome assembly GCA_016904865.1 of Pissodes strobi. Lineage (NCBI taxonomy): Eukaryota > Metazoa > Arthropoda > Insecta > Coleoptera > Curculionidae > Pissodes > Pissodes strobi. Next base: position 540,931 of record MU182058.1, read on the forward strand.
GCAAAAAAGGATTTTATAGTTTTTCATATGGGGTATAGTTTTTGGCTTAGGCACTTATACTTCAACTTTTTGCCCTATATTTCAATATTTCAAATTTTTACCATTTTGTGAAACTATATTCTTATATTTTTTACACCAAAAACTTAATGCTATAAATGTTTTTCAAGATTTAATTAAAACAAGTTTGTGTAGTAGGTACTTTTTAGAAAACGCTATATTATGTCAAAACCTGATTGTATACTTTACTGTTAGTTCTTACCTGTTTTTTTTTTGTTAATCAGTGTTTCTATGTAGTGTTATATCGGTCATAGTAATTAGTAATGCTTTATTTTATTTCAGTTTTAATAAGTCTCATGGGATTGATTAGTTTTATTTTTGTAAATAAAATTCTTCTAGTTATATTGACTGAATTCGTTGTTTTTTTTATTTTGGTAAGTGCATAATTTGTATTTGATATTGTATATTCATATTATTAATCAAATATACTAGGTTACAAATTTTGCTTATTTTTTTTGTCCAGGTTAACTCCCAGGTATAATAGAAAATAAGTATTATGTGCTATAACTTACAAATTTTGGGTTTTCTCTCCACTATCGTATAAGAAGAATATGCCTGAGCGGTATTTAGAACTATTTTAATTTAAATAAAATGTTATGTAAACTAGAAATGTATTATTTGGAATAATAAGGATAAAAACATTATAGATAAATTTATATATGATATTAATTACCAACTAACAATTAAACTACTGGGCGGTT
>MU182058.1:541698-554461 GCA_016904865.1 Pissodes strobi
AGGGTCTTACAGTTTATTTTTGGCTATTAATTTATCGACGTCTTACAATCGTTTTGAATTGGTTATATAGAGCCTCTTCGGCTCTGGCTCCAGAATGCAAACAGCACAAGTGCCAGTTCAGTGACCCTAACGAAATACCTAGATCACTTGACAACAAATCTTCAACGTTTCGGTGAACAAATCTGTCACCGTTGTCAAGAACGATAAAATCTAAAAATGAAAATGGTTAGTAAATACAATAAAACAGTAAAAAGCTCTTGAAGATTGTCAAGCTTTGAACTGACTTTGACAAGATGACAATTATAATGCCATATCATTTAATTACTGGTTACTGGTCTTTAGTGTGATATTGAGGTGTTATTTGTTAAATTAATTTTTTTTGAAGTTTTATATATCTATAATTTGATGTTTTTCGCTTAGGAAGAATTTAATGATTTTTGTTGAAAGGATTAGTTAATTTTTAAGTGTCCCTTATCAACTTCAGTTTTTAGCAAAGTTAACCAGATGCTATTAAAACTTGCAGAAGTTGAAGCAACACATTCATCTTTATTTAATAAAATTAAAGCACTTTCTTTAATTTTACGTATTTTAGATGAAGGTTCCTTTGCTAAAATACTTGAAGCGTTCCATTGTATTCTGTGATTGTTATCAAATGCATGTTGACAAATATGTGATTTGTGGAATTGTGTGTTTTAATATAAGTTTGGTGTTCTTTTATTCCTTTTGATAATGGCCTACCTACAGGTTTCACCTATCTAAAATGTATTGCATTCACATGGTATTTTTTAGATAACATTTTTAGTAATTTAATTTTCATTGAGTGGTTTTGTTTTGTTAGTTTGGATCTAACAGTGTTTTCTGTTTTGAAAATAGTACGAATGTTAAATTTATTACCTATTCGTTTTATTTTGTCTGACAAACCAGTAATATATGGAATAAAGAGGTTCGTAATAGGTCTATTTTGATTTAGTCTAATATTTGGTTGTTCAAACCCAATAAAGCATTTTGCAATGAAATCAATAGGGTAGTTATTATAAATAAAAACATTGGTTAAAAATTCTTTTTCTGTGTTGAAATTTTGATTTTTACAAGTTATTTTCATTCGATCATATATACTTTTTACGACCCCCTTTTTGACCATTATTGGGTGATTTGAATTAAAATTTAAATGTCTGTTTGTTTGCGTAGGTTTTCTGTATATTTTTGTTTCGAAACTATTCAAGTCTTTATTTATAAGAATGTCAAGAATTGAAAGTTGTTCATTAATTTCTCTTTCTATAGTGAATTTGATTGTGGGTTCTTTGGTGTTAATATGATTTAGAAAATCGTTAAGAAAATGTTCGTTATATGGATAAATTGAAAAAATGTCATCTATATAACGCCACCAAATTAAAGGTTTATATTGATAATTTTCAACAAAATTTAATTAAAAATTTTCCATAAAAATATTACTTAATAAAGGTGATAAAGGCGAACCCATAGCCATACCATTGTTTTGTTGATAGTAATTAGTAATTGGTATTGTGTTGAAAATAAGTAGTTTTTACGCAAAAAGTAAGTAATTCGAGTATTGTGTCAATATTAAGTTTGTTACGGTAATTTTAACAATTCCGTAACATCAGGTTTTTCCGAGTGTGCTTGTATTTGTTTTTAATTTGAAATAATAAATTTTCATCTTCAACCTATTTTGAATTACTGTCCGTACCGACCTGGTAACAACAGTGTGGAAATTCCGCATTAAATAGCACGAACATATTAATAAATACTGAAGTTTTATGTTGCCCATCAGGTTCATTTAAAACTAAGGTGGTCTTTTAAATATATCAGTCGATAATAATTATCTAGTTAATATAAAATGAACATTAATATTATGGGTTTATTCTACGTAAATACAGCAGTCATATATATTATTTAAAATTGATAAATAATTTCAAATATCCAGTTCAGATTTTATGGTTAAAGATCGGTCGCTTCGTACTTCGTACGGTGAAAAAAAAATGAAATATTTGTGACGACTGCGTGTCAGCCAAATTTTTTTCAAGATGTGATTCTCGCGGAAGGTAAGACTGGGTTTTAAAATCGGATCTTATACCGACTACCAGCGTGAAAGGTTTAAGGTAGGGCTTGATTTATTTTATTTTTGTTTGTTTTGCGATATCTGATCTTATTTCTAGTTTCCTATATCGTAGAGTCTGTAAGCAGAATGAAGCTGCTAAGCTTGTGAATTTCTGGTATTTGGTTACTATCGTTTCGCATACCACGTTGCCTTTTGCCGTGTGTATGTTTGTGCCTGTAGGGCATGTGAGATAGTTTTTTTTGGGCTTTAGGCTCTTTGATAAGAGAGAGAGAGAAAAAAAAAGACTTGATCCTACAAAAGCAGGGGTTATTTAATTTCGGATTTAGTTCAGCAACCCAACTAAAGAATCGATCAAATTGGCCTATAGGGGTCATATCTAGGTTCTAGTTAGAGGTGGCAATTTTTAGAAATCAATAACTAAGACTGTCGAGAGTGTAGGATACTCAGTCTAATTTTCTCTAGTATCGTTATCGGTTAGATTCAGGCTTAGTTAGTTATTATTCAACTTATAGAAGCATTTTATCGTCACCTTGTTATTTAAAAAGCGCCTTCCCGAGCCTTCTCGACCGTGGTCGGTACAGGATCACAATTGTTTGTTTGTTATATCTCTCTATTTCTATATAAATTTGTTGTTACCTTTGTTTTTGAATTAAACTGATTTTTTGAGTTGGAAAATAGCTTTCAAGCAACAATTGAATTGAATGATTGTCACATTACCTTTGTTTTAGAATTGAATTGATTTTTGAGTTGATAAGTAGCTTTCAGGCAATACTTAAATTCTGATTACTTGTTTAAATTTATTGATTTCATTTTTGTTCTTACCTGATTACCGTAATTGTTTTTTTATTGAATTATTGTTCATTACAATATTCTCAGCTTAAATAGCTAATCATTTTATTTATTATCTGTAGCCTGTTCACTGTTTGATTTAAAAATGTAATTATTGTCTACAGTCTAAACAATTCTGTGAAAATTGGCGGAGGAATATTTAATTAAATTAAATTAAATTTTTCCTTACCGTGTTTTGGCATTTTTCAGCATTGTTAATTGAGAAGAATTATTTCTAGTTCTCTCCTGTCAATTTCTGTATTAAAAAAAACCTAAGCTAAGACAAGCGACGCTCTCCGCCATATTGAAACAGGGTTGTAACAACATTCTTGGTGAACTCTTTAACTGCCTTGTACTGGTTTTTTTTCATGCTACTGAGTCTACACGCACTCGGCCTACCAGGAGAGTTTCCAGTGACGTCACAGGACAGATCCTAGGCACTACAGCAAATTCCAGTGGCCCTCTCTAGGAAGCTCGGAGGAACCACAAGGTGATTAAGGTGTAGATGTCACCAAGATAGTTCAACAGAATTCACTTACTTTTGTTAGAAGGAAATAGAATAAGAATAAAGATTGATTTTTTGAAATTTTTAATCTTTTATTTTGCGCTTTTAATCACTACAGCACTTGAAAAAAAAACTTTCAGAAGCATGCTCCTTACCCAAACTCCCTGAGATATCTTTCAGTTTAAACTTTTAGTAAATTAAAGTAATAATTTAAAGAAAAGTGCATTTATAGTTTATTGTAACAAATTGGCTTTTTGTTTGAATTCTAGTAATTATAATAAGGCAATTGAAATTATATTTTAACTAATTAAGTTTTCTTGTAACAAGCAATATAACTTTTCTTGTAATAAAATTAAACAAATTGCATTATATCTTAACAAGTTTTGTACGTTCACCAAGGTTAGTATCATTTGCTAATTTATTTCTTACAATATTTAAGGTTTTATCAACAGGTACGTTGGTAACAAGACTTCAAGACTAACAACATCAAAACTTACCAGAGTATCGTTAGGGTTTAAATTAATTTGTGATAGTTTCTCTAAAAAATGTTGTGAGTTTCTTATATATGAGTTAGTGTTGTTAGCAAGTGGATTAAGTTGTTGAGTAGATATTTAGCAATGGGGTGTGTTGCTGAATTTATACAGCTGACTATTCGACGTAGAGGAATATTTAGTTTATGTATTTTTGGTACTCCATAAAAATGAGGTATTTTACTATTGTGTGATGTCAGTTTGAATCTATGTCATTGAATTGATTTTTGTGTTTTTTTATCATATTGTATACAAAGATATAAAAAAAGAGATCTGTCTCAATACGTTCTCTTGGATCATTATTTAATATTGAGTAATTACCGTCATTTCAAAGAGACATTATCTTTTCATCGTAAGTAATGCAATTCATTATTACGGTTGAATTACCTTTATCGGCTGGTAGAATTTTAATAGTGATCTATTTTTAATGATTGTAATGCTCTTTGTTCTGTGTATGTTAAGTTTTGTTTAATTTTAAATGGTTTTTCTAGTGTTATTTTAGTTCTAATTCTAAATTCGTCTTTATGTTCGTCTGGCAAGTTTTGTGTTGTTTCTTCAATTGCTGAAATGATATCAAACTTAGGAACGATTTTAAGTGTAACTGAATAATATAAACCTTTAGAAAGAACAAGTTTATCAACATCGGATAATACTCTATCAGACAAATTGATTACAGTTTTTTCAATAAAGTCGTAATTTTTGGCAATAGATATTTCTTTGTTTAATTTTTCTTGAATGAGATTATTAAATTTATTTATATGAATACGTTTTGTTTATCAAAATTTATTAAATAACTGTTATGAACACAGTTACAAATATGATTGAAATCTATAGGTAAAATTTGGTTTTGCAAGTTTAATTTAAAATTATTAATTTCTATTTGAATATTATATTTATTAAATCTATGAAACTGTAATCTTTCACGTAATAGAGCATTACTTGCTCTTTCTAAAATTTTTATGAATTTTTTGGTTGTTGAATGATTGTATGGTGCTTTAAATCTTAAACCTTTAGGAATAATAATAATAAATAAACTAAATATTCCTATGTTGGGGTTTGGAACCTTCGGCAACATGCACTAAAACGGAGTTTTATCCACAATACCGAAACAGAATTATTGCACTCGACGCGCGTTTCGCTAACCATGTTAGCATCATCAGGAGATGATGAGTTTTAATCATCTCCTGATGATGCTAACATGGTTAGCGAAACGCGCGTCGAGTGCAATAATTCTGTTTCGGTATTGTGGATAAAACTCCGTTTTAGTAACTAAATATTCCTCTACGTCCAATAGTCAGCTGTATAAATTCACCAACACACCCATTGCTAAATATCTACTCAACATTCTTAATCCACTTGCTAACAACACTAACTCATATATAAGAAACTCACATTTTTTAGAGAAACTATCACAAATTAATTTAAATCCTAACGATACTCTGGTAAGTTTTGATGTTGTTAGTCTTTTTACCAACGTACCTGTTGATAAAACTTTAAATATTGTAAGAAATAAATTAGCAAATGATACTAACCTTGGTGAACGTACAAAACTTAATATTGACACAATACTCGAATTACTTACTTTTTGCGTGAAAACTACTTATTTTCAATACATTACCAATTGCTATCAACAAAACAATGGTATGGCTATGGGTTCGCCTTAATCACCTTTATTAAGTAATATTTTAATGGAAAATTTTGAATTAAATTTTGTTGAAAATTATCAATATAAACCTTTAATTTGGTGGCGTTATATAGATGACATTTTTTCAATATATCCATATAACGAACATTTTCTTACCGATTTTCTAAATCATATTAACACCAAAGAACCCACAATCAAATTCACTATAGAAAGAGAAATTAATGAACAACTTTCGTTTCTTGACATTCTTATAAAAAAAATACTTGAATAGTTTCGAAACCAAAATATACAGAAAACCTACACATACAAACAGATATTTAAATTTTAATTCAAATCACCCAATAATGGTCAAAAAGGGGGTCGTAAAAAGTCTATATGATCGAATGAAAATAATTTGTAATAATCAAAAATTCAACACAGAAAAAGAATTTTTAACTATCTTATTGATTTCATTGAAAAATGCTTTATTGATTTTGAACAACCAAATATTAGACTAAATCAAAATAGACCTATTACGAACCTCTTTATTCCATATATTCCTGGTTTATCAGACAAAATAAAACGAATAGGAAATAAATTTAACATTCGTACTATTTTCAAAATAGAAAACAGTCTTAGATCCAAACTAACAAAAACAAAACCACTCAATGAAAATGAAACTACGAAAAATGTTACCTATAAAATACCATGTGAATGCAATAAAACCTGTAGACCATTATCAAAACGAATAAAAGAACACCAAACCTATATTATAAATACACAATTCCACAAATCACATATTTGTCAACATGCATTTGATAACAATCACAGAATACAATGGAACGCTTCAAGTATTTTAGCAAAGGAACCTTCATCTAAAAAACGTAAAATTAAAGAAAGTGCTTTAATTTTATTAAATAAAGATGAATGTGTTGCTTCAACTTCTGCAAGTTTTAGTAGCACCTGGTTAACTTTGCTAAAAACTGAAGTTGATAAGGGACACTTAAAAATTAACTAATCCTTTCAACAAAAATCATTAAATTCTTCCTAAGCGAAAAACATCAAATTATAAATATATAAAACTTAAAAAAAAAAATAATTTAAGAAATAACACCTCAATATCACACTAAAGACCAGTAACCAGTAATTAAATGATATGGCATTATAATTGTCATCTTGTCAAGGTCAGTTCAAAGCTTGACAATTTGCAAGAGCTTTTTACTGTTTTATTGTATTTACTAACCATTTTCATTTTTAGATTTTATCGTTCTTGACAACGGTGACAGATTTGTTCACCGAAACGTTGAAGGTTTGTTTTCAAGTTATCTAGGTATTTCGTTAGGGTCACTGAACTGGCACTTATGCTGTTTGCATCCTGTAGCCAGAGCCGAAGAGGCTCTATATAACCAATTCAAAACGATAGTGGAGAGAAAACCCAAAAATGTGTAAGTTAAAACATGAATCATCCACAACAATATAGAACACATCTATTATGTGCTATGCTATTTCACTTTGAACCCCATGATCAACTGCGAATAATGTTGTGGATTTATAGGAGTTTTGCTTGAATTATTTAGGTCTTACTTTTCGGAAAGGGCGCAGCAAGTGTCGCTTGGGAGAATGTGTCTCGGGAATCGCGAAGTCGTACGGGTGTGCCTCAGAGATCACCTTTGGGTTGGGGCTCATTTTTTTGTATATATTAATGATTTCTTTTTTGTCTATCAGAGGTAAATTCACCCTTTGCACGGACGATACTACAGCTCTCTGGGATGCTGGCTCTGAGGGGGAATTAATTGTGTAAAGGAGTAATGTGACGCAAAACGGTTGACGACGAATTTTCATAAAACAAAGGTTAGTTTTAGAACCGACTAGAAGCCAGTGTAAGCGGACCATTGACGAGAGCAAGGAGGGATAGAACGAACATATCAAGAACAAAGCTTCTCAACGGTCTTAACGTATCAAGTTCCATTTGGTCAGTTGCGGAAGCTGTCAATCAGTGTTTCTCAAAGACGTCAATCCCACCACTGACCAAAGATGATGGCTCAATAGCGGAAACGGCCAAAGAAAAAGTGAACATTCTTGCCGAAATATTTGCATCAAGTTGTACCTTAGATAATCAAGGAAAGACCCCCAACTATCCCGAGAGTGAATTCCTCAATGCCAGGGCTGGTATTTCGCTGACTCAAATTGAAACGAATACTCAAAACCTAGATACTAACAAGGCCACAGGACCGGATGGCGTTCCAGCAATAGTCTAAGAAATGTGCTGCTGAAGTCACAGCTCACCTATGCAGGCTTTTCTCCCTATCATATAGAACTGCATGCGTTCCTTCTAGCTGGAAATGCACTCAGGTGCAACCAATCCCGAAGAAAGGTAAAAAACGATTCCAAATAACTACTGTCAAATTACCTTAGTTCCCATCATGTCCCAAGTCATGGAGTAACTGTTCAACGAACAGCTCTTAAAATATCTCGAATTGGTAGGCATCATCGCAAGCACAAATCAACGGGAGATCTCCTGACTTACGTGACCTACCTGTGGACCAAAGCCATCGAGAGCTATGGCGAATCTCGTGCAGTGGCTCTCGACATATCCAAAACATTTGGTAGAGCATATTGGCAGCATACGGATTACCACCAGCACTGGCTTTCCAATTTCTTAAGGGGTCGAAGCATCCGAGTTAGTATTGATGGACATCTCGAAGGAAAATCAATGTCGCAGTTTCTCAAGGGTGCATATTATCTCCCACACTGTTCCTGCTTGTTTCGACGATCTCTTAGTCAGGAAAAACAATTCTGTTTACGGCTTTGCAGACGACAGCACTCTTTTGCTGCCATCAATGAGAATATAAACGCCATCGTGGAATGGGGTGAGGAAAATAATGCCCAGTTTAATGCAGAAAACACTCAAGCAGCTGTCTTCTCAAAAAAAGCAAAGACCGCAGGACCTGCCTTATCAATGACAGGACAAACACTGACTCTGGCCTCATCCATAAGCTTGCTGGGCTTCAACGTAGAAAAAAAGTCGTATACATCTCATCAGCTCTTGCTGCTCTATAAGGCCCAGATAAGGCCATCTCTGGAATACTGTTCTCATGTGTGGAGCTCGGCACCCAAACACTTGCTCAAAATATTGGGCTCCATCCAGAGGAGAACAGTCCGTCTTGTGGATGACCCAGAGTTGACTAAAGAACTTGATAGCCTTGAACACCGAAGAAAAGTGGCGGATCTATCTCTTTACTATCGATACTACTACGGAAAGTGTTCGAACGAGCTGGCACTTATGATTCCACCCAGAGTTGTTCCAAACAGGATCATCCGTCAGACGCAAGCTGCTCATCAACATATTGTCACGATTTGTGTTTTTTATCTGTGACGCCACGCCCTACTTAGCGTGTAGGAGAGAAACTCAGATTTGGGAACGCACTACGTCAAGTTGAGAAGAGATAATAAAGGAGACACATCGATAAAAAAAAGTAACAAGTTTATTTACAAGCAAACTTAACAACGGTTAGACTGTATACTAATAAAGGCGTGTTTAAGGTTATAGATGAATTAAGAGTTTACAATATACCCAATTAATATGAAATGCATGTCTTCTCGAGGGAGGCTTAGTTTAAAGTGTGTCTAGCAAGCGACGCCACTATTTTATTAATAAAGTTTATGATATTCGTTCTGATATTTATAATGTAAGTCTTTGAAGTTTATCATAGATTATTAAGGCACTTTCGCTACTTTTTGACAATCCCCAAAAACTATCCCTTTACTGGAAGTTCTGATACTCTCTCTATACTTTTAGTAGCCCTCGAATGCCGTATGCCTGTGCATACGTTCATCTAGGTTAGGTAATGACCTGACAACCCTATACCTGTGCATAAGTGTTCTCAGTTATGGGCGTTGTGGGATAGAACAGCTAGAGGTGGACGTACCTGTGTACTGCCCCGCAAGTAGACTGAGCGGTTTGAGAGACCCGAAAGCCTACTGAACTTGGCGTTTGCCAGCGTATTTATATGTTACAAAATGCTGATGGCTGCATCATTAAGGATTAAAGTCGCTCCCGTCGACCGCTCAAGTTGTTTATAATTAACAATGAATGTTTATATAACATTTTTCATGTTCAAGTTCAAACTTACGACAGGGTGATATTTACTTAATGCTTTTAAGTAGTTCACAATATGATTCAGTTGCGAACACCTAGGACGTCCCTGTTGCGGGACTCCTTTGTCTGGATTACTGCCTCGCTCTGGAATGGACTTCCGAGTAACGTCTTTCCCGAAAACTACAACCCACAGCGCTTCAAGTCCAACATCCACCATCTTCTCCGCATACCGCACCGCTCGTTGAGTGGCATAGGATTTTCCTTTTGTGTGTGCCGAACATAAAAAAGTGTGTGATGTTTTAACCTTTTCAGTCATCCGTACTATGGAAAAAAATTACTCTTAAAGTAAATCTGTCACCCCCTAGAAACATGATTTTACATAGTTTAAATGAAACAAATTTTATTATTTTGAGACTGAAATAATTTCGTACTGTGTGCGGTACACCTTTAACTACTGGAAACAAATATTCGCGAAATATTCGCGAGCAGCCCAATCTATATTAAGCCCATCACTAATGTTTGGCATTTGCTCAACTGTGCTAAACAAGTATGGTTCCATTGTTGCATAAAAGTGCCTTGGAAAACTGTGAAAATGTGTAACATTCCGTTGTCGGAACATTAATTATAAGTAAGTTTTGATGGGCCCTGGTAGCAGCCACGTCCTTGTACGTAGCATTAAAGGTGATATCTGTATCCCTTGCGCCAGCCCGAGAAAACTCGGTCTGATTTGAGGCGACCGGTTCTCCTGTAAAACACTGGTTCTTTTTCCTAGAGAAGCCGTGATAAGGTAGTCGATTTTTAAAAGTTGTTCACGCCAAGTTAGTTAAGGCGGATTTTGTCGACTTGGAGGAAAGTAGCCAAATATAGGATAGGCGCCTAATATCGCACCCTACCTTATTTCCTAATTCTAAGTCTTGCCACCTATCCCCGGTGGCAGGGCGGTAGCTTTTGACATCTACCAAATATCTAGTGGATAAACGAGAGCGTCGTTTCTACTGGACATTTTTCATTGTCTGTGGTTTGTTTCGCCGGCCAACGAGTTTTTATACGTTATTTCAAATTGTTGTTTTTTGACGAAAGTGTACAGTTATTAGGGACTTTCTGAGCGCCATTATATTAAAAAGGTATGTAGGATCTTGTTGATATATAAATATTTTACTGAATAATATCGTTTTTTGCCAGAACTTTGTTTTTTTTAGGTGAAGTTTCCTATTACCGCACAGTTAGATATCCCCAATATCGCATATATCCGATATTGATACCAGTGATGATCATGATGCGGATAACGAACATGCCGAATGTTTTTATTGTTTAAACCTATATTCTCAAGATACTAAGGGAGAACCATGGATTCGATGCACCATGTGCTCTCGTTGGAATCACGAGAAGTGTACCGGGATTGGAAAACATAACATTTATTTGTGAATTTTATTATGATGCATAAGTCGCAATGTATACTTAATATGTACAATTTTAATAATAAAAGTGGTATATAAATATTGGGTGGCTTTGTTTCCTTTAGATGTTCCTAATAACCGATAGTGCGATATTTAGAACCCCTACTATCCGATGTTAGGATACTATTTTTAAAATTACGTTTTTTAAACTACTATAGTAATTTTTACTTTTTCCGAAATTTTTTGGAACATTGTGTTATCTAGCACTGACGAATCAAAGGAGGTAGGTTTTCTACATACATTTCATTAAAAGAAGCTCTATTGTAGTTAACCGATTGGATTTTCTAAGTTAAAAGGAAAAAGTATGCGATATTTGGCTACTTTTCTCTACCTAATAGTTATCTCCGTTTTGATTTTGGAAACATCGTATTGATTAGTGCTTTAAAATACGGAACGTCTCGTGTAACGAGGATTTTTTTTTTGTTTGAAACGGCTTCCTCTAGTGGTAAAGTCAGCCATTTTAGTTTTGGCGTATTTTTTTGTGTGCTGAATAGTGTGCCCTCCGTATTAAGAGGTGAGTTTTCTTATTATCAGATATTTTGCGTTTTTCGGGTTTAATGTAACTGATTTTTATTGCATTATTTTTTTACTTATCATTCATTTCGGATCCGAGTAACCAAGCTAAATGATTTCGGGGTGACGTCATCCTAATTAAGGAGGCAACTAGAGCTAATAGCATAATAAACAATCGGCAGGCTCACTCGCCTTCTCGATAACGCTACGCGCATATTCTCGCGCACGCCGCCATTTGGGGATTCAACCTGTCAATCAAGCCATTGCCGTTTGTTACAATAAAAAGAAATAGTTACGGCAGCTAGGAATTAGTAGCGTGTGCCTTGAATTTTGTTTTTTTGATTGTGATGTGAGCAAAAGTAAGTTCACTCAGCGGTAAATCCTTTGATGTAATTGTGCCACATTCTTTTATATCAAGTGACAACTGGAGATGACCGATGCGCTGCGTAAGCGTCCGATTGATTCGCGTGGCTTTCTCTAGTCAGAGATGTATTCAGGAGATTGTATGGACTCGTACCGAAAGACCTACTGAATGCCGGCCGGTGAAAAATCAAGTGAAACTGAGCAAAGTTGTAAAAATATTTTCATAGAAAAAATTGAAAAAAAATTTGCTATACGGGGTGTAATTTTTAGGTGATACCACTGTTGCTATCTCAGAATCTAACAAGAATTTAACAACACTGCAAATCGATCTTGAAAAGGCATCAATAATGGCAACTTTCTAATTTAATCAACTTTGTAGCTTTGACCGTTTCAAAGATAGCAATAATAGTGGATTACCTAAAATATATTTAAAAATATATATAATAATATAATAGTTCGGAATCTCATTTTTACCTACACTTCTTTGGTTTCATGAAAGTGATCGTTGTGACATGGTTTATGTTTTCGTCTCGCGTTACGGCTTTTTTGTATCGTTGATTGGACGACTAACCAAAACTAACCAAATCTATCAAAATTGGTTGTACCGTATCGGCACCGGCACCGGTTCAAATGACTACAATAAGCTGAGACTAAGTGAAACTAACCAAAACTTGATTCGACGATTAACCAAAGCTAACAAAATCTATTAAAATTGATTACAACGTATCGTAACGGGTTCAAATTACTAAAATAAGTTGATACTAACT
>MU182058.1:554471-564977 GCA_016904865.1 Pissodes strobi
ACTAAAATAAGTTGATACTAACTGAAACTAACCGAAAGTTGATTGGAAGACTAACCCAAACTAACCAAACCTATTCAAATTGATTATAACGTATCGGAACAGATTCAAATAATTAAAATAAAATGAGACTAAATGAAACTAACCCAAAGTTGTTGACGAATAACCCAAACTAACCAAATCTACTAAAATTGATTTTAATGTATTCTGAAAAGCTTGAAATGACTGAAATAAATTGAGAATAAGTGTAGCTAACCGAGAGTTGATTGTACTACTAACCCAAACTAACCAAATCTATCAAAATTGATTATAACGTATCGGATGACTAAAAGAATTTAAGACTAAGTGAAACTAACCGAAAGTTTATTGGAAAACTAACTTAAACTAACCAAATCTATTAAAATTGATTATAATGTATCGGAACTTAAAGCGGTGACTAAAATAAGTTAAGAATAAGTGAACTAACGGAAAGTTGGTTCGACCACTAGCCCAAACTAACCAAATCTACTAAAACTGATTATAACGTGTTGGAACCGGTTCAAATGACTAAGGTATAAGTTAAAACTAAGTGAAACTAACGGAAACTTGATTCGACAATTAACCAAAACTAACAAAATCTAATAAAATTGATTATAACGTATCGTAACGGGTTCAAGTGACTAAAATAAGTTGATACTAATTGAAACTAACCCAAAATAGATTGGAGGACTAATCCAAGCTAACCAAATCTATTAAAATTATTTATAACGTATCGGAACCGCATTAAATATCTAAAATAAGTTGGGAATAAGTGAAACTAAACGAAAGTTGAATCGACAACTAACCCAAACTAACCAACTCTATTAAAGTTGATTATAACGCATCGGAATCGGTTCAACTGATTGAAATAGTTAAGACTAAGTGAAACAAACCAAAAGTTAAATCGAGGACTAACCTAAACTAACCAAATCTATTAAAATTGATTATAATGTATCGGAAACGCGTTAAATGACTCAAATAATTTGAGAACAAGTGAAACTAACCGAAAGTTGGATCGACGACTAACCCAAACTAACCAAATCTATTAATATTGATTATAACATATTAGAATCGCTTTAAATGATTGAAATAAGTTGAGAAAAAGTGAAACTATCTGAAAGTTGAATCAACGACTAGACCAAAGTAACCAAATCTACTAAAATTGATTATAAAGTATCTGAACCGGTTCTAATGACTAAAATAAGTTGAAACTAAGTAAAACTAACCAAAAGTTGATTGAACGACTAACCGGATTAGGTTGGTTAGTTCGGGTTAATCGTCGATTCAACTTTCGGTTAGTTTCACTTAGTCTCAACATATTTCAAATATTTGAACCGGTTCTAAGACGTTATAATCAATTTTAATAGATGCTATTAGTTGGGTTAGTCACCAAATCAACTTTGGGTTAGTTTCTCTTAGCCTTAACTTATTTTAGATATTTCAACCGGTTCCGATACGTTATAATGATTTTATTACATTTGGTTAGTTTGGGTTAGTCGTCGATTGAACTTTCGGCTAGTTTCACATAGTCTCAACTTATTTTAATCATTTGAACCGGTTCCGTTACGTTATATTCAATTTTAATAGATTTGGTTAGTTTGGGTTAGTAGTCCAATCAACTTTCGGTTAACTTCACTTATTCTCAACTTATTTTAGCCATTTGAAGCAGTTCCGATACGTTATAATCAATTTTAATATATTTGGTTAGTTTGGGTTAGTGTTCAATTAACTTTCGGTTAGTTTCACTTATTCTCAACTTATTTTAGCTATTGAGTTTGTCGTCGTATCAACTTTGGGTTAGTTTCACAGTGCCAAAAGATATTTAATATTTACAAAGCATTCCGTTATCGTTATATAATATGTACTTATAAAAAAAAATCTGACACCTAGACGATTTTTCCGGTCTCGACCTTCACCTAATTTTATTAACATATCTATTCACTAATCCGACTATAGATTTCTCCTATTTGCCTTTGTATTTTTCATTGCTTCGTATATATTTCCACCGAAGTCCGAATAAAATATTAAAATAGAAATAAAATTAAGGATTTCCACAAATCCGACTCTGTTCTGAACACTCTGCCTACACACGAACGACTGATTAAACTAAAACGCTCTACATGCTGCCAACAATCTGCGGATTTTCGGCGGCTGGCACAAAATATTTGGGGGAGTGGAGCTACTAGTTTACATATACTTTGATGTGAGTTTATAGTTCAATGGCGATGTGTATTATATAGTTTCTGTCAGTTTTCTTCAGAATCGTAGATTAATTTTCTAGATTTTATGATATAGCAGTTATTTTCTAGTGTAATTTATTAACTTTGACGTGTTTTCACTGTCTGGGAAAAGTTGTGCAGCAAAAAACTGTAGGAACAAACGAATAAACTTTTTTTGTCATACGCTCCCAAAAATAGCTATTTTACGGACTCATTTAAGTCCGTAAATTGCTTCTTTTTCGGCCTAGTCCCTAAAAGTCGTCATGGAAACCTTTACGGACTATTCCAAAATTCCTGAATATGTCTGAATGTCAAATTTCGAATGTCATGACCAAATTATCAAATAGTTGCTACGATATCAATTTCTAAGCTAACTTTGTCGAACATTATGATTTCAAAAATTATGGTAAATTTGCTAATTTAGGCGTTCTAAAGAATTGCAAAAAGCGTATAACAAAATTTTGGGAGCGTATGACAAAAAATAGTGTTTGTCACACGTACCTAAATGAAGTTTTTCAGGACTCATCTGCTATTCCGGACTCGGCTAGGAAACAGAAATGATTCGTCCTGAAAAACTTCATTTTAGGTACAGGGTCATTTTTTATATTTTCCCATCCCCCTTAACTTTTTTGTGCCACTGTTTAGAAAAAAGATGTAAATATAAAAGTTGTAGTGCTGGAGACGTAGTTCTCAGAAAACATATATTTGTCTCTTTGTCTTTGTTGCAAAAAGTGCGAAAAACAAAAAATATATTTTTTTTTAAATGGGACACCCTGTATATTTCTCCCCAGGACGAAAGATCTTTATTCTCCGATTACAAAAATATATAATTTGTCTACATTTGCTTATGCCATTTCCGAGCTATTTGCCTTTAAAAGTTGACAAAGCATGAATTCAAACCAATCGAAGTAGCCTTGCTCGCCATTAAGAAAAATATGAAATGTGTCAAAATAGCCGTGAATGGCAGTGACGAAAACAGCTATTATGTCAAATTATTGGCTCTATTTTTTATGAAGGTTCCCTAACTGGCGAAAGATATTTACAATTTTTAAATCAGGAAACAGAGATTCTCTTGGTATGCTTCCAATTCGCCAATCTGCTCAAATAATAGGCGGCGAACCGTCCACTGGCCACCGAACAGCCCAGATCTAACGCCCTTAGATGCGTTTTTGTGGGGATATTTAAAAACAAAGTTTATGCTCAGAGAAGTGCCATTATTGATGAGCTCAGGGTGAGAATTGTATACTATATAAACGACCTTAACCAGAACAATCCAATTTTTATTACCCATGCAACAAATAAATTAGAAAGCGACTTCCGAGATTGTATCAATAGTGGGCATATTCAACAATATTTGAAATACTGAAGTTTTTATTATCAAACATGTTAAGATACGAATTTGTATATAATAATAAAAAATTATTAAAACAATGATTTATTTTATTTAAATCAACTTTTAAAGTTAAATAGCTCAGAAATGGTTTAAGCAAATGTAGACAAATTATATATTTTTGTAATCGGAGAACAAAGATCTTTCATCCTGAGGAGAAATATACAGGGTGTTCCATTTAAAAAATATATATTTTTTTGTTTTTCACACTTTTTGCAACACCCTGTATAGACAAAAAAAATGTTTTCTGAGAACTACTTCTCAAGCACTACAACTACACCAGCACTTTCAACACGCGTCGCAAACATGAATTGACAAGTCAATCGAGACGCCACATTGGACTCACAATGGCATCCCGTGATAAAAGTCTTGCTGGTGGCCGTGAAACTCCAACCTGGACTCACATTTAAAAAAAACATTTTTTTTTTACAAAAAATCGTACATGAGGGCGTAAAACATTAATTTGGAGTCAAAGAGACATATAAAAAGGCTATTTGATAGAAAAAAAGGTTGGGGACGTTACATTTTTTAACATTGTGGCACTTAACCTGTTAAGAAAGTTTGAAAATTCCGAGTATTTCCGGAGATATCCGGAAAAAAACCGAAATATTGAAAACTCATTTTATTTTTTTCATGAGCTTATTTCAAGCCGAATTTTAAATTGGATTGCACTTTTGCATTGCCATTTTTCTCGCTCTATCCAATGATGATATCCAGTTTGGAATCAAGGGGGTCATCATCAACTTTCTTTGTTTTTATTTTTTTATCGTTTTTCACATGAGATTTTCGTTATTAATATGAATGTTTTTTTTTATATTAAAAAAAAAATCAAATTACTTATTTTGCTTTGGCATAATTTTAAATGTTTAAGTTACTTTTGAACCTTTTATATTCCATAAAAATATTTTATTTTGTTTTCTGTGGTAAGTAAAAAATCAAAACCTTTATTTTTATTAAAATTAAAAAACAGTAAAATTAAACAGGTTCAATTATTTTTACCCCAAAGCAAAATAAATAAAAAAAATCAAAATTTAATTAAAAAAAATAAATAAAATTAAAAACACATATTTAATCCCTAATATCTCTTTCAGAAGTTAAAATGAGCATTTAAAGAAATCATTAAGTTACATAATTTTTATTGAAATGATCAAAAGGGGTCATATGACATTAGATATCATTACTATGACAGTTTACTATTAAAAATATTAAAACAGAAAGGCATAAAAACGCAAATGAAGACATTTTTGGCAATTTATAAATGCCAAATGACAGTTTTGTATATTTAGTAATACAAATTGAAATAATATTTCAAAAACATTTTGAATTATTTATCACTAAATCCGGAATTTGCAAACATTTTGTAGATTTAATTAATTCCGATATAACATTTGGCACGCCATGTCCCCTTTTCCCAACAATATATGTTATTAAGTTAAATTTGAGGCTACGTATATATTACACATTGAAAAATATTAATAGAAACTTTAAGACCATCAATGTAAGCTAATTATTTGGCGAAATCAATAAAGTTTATTTTCCTAATGCTGTTCTTATAAGTTAATTTAAATATACTTTGTGTAAATTATCACTTTTTTGTTTTAATACGACCCTGTCTACCAATAGTTTATTTTATCGGAAAACGTCGATACGTCTTAATCCGGCCCTGACTAGGACCTCTGAATGGCGCTGCCATGGTCAAATTTTCGTACTCTAATATTGCAATCGGATTAGCGGTGAGTCAGGTGAGTGAGCTTAATCCTTCCTTGTCGAGGGTGCCGAGTGAGCCTGTCGATTGTTTATTATGCCGCGCCGTGCTAATAGTTCGTTCGTTACTGTAGATTATTCGTGTAACTTTTCTAAAAGTGATTTTTAATTTATGATTTAAATCTTTCTGATAAGTATCTTTGATTTTTGATTTAAAAATAGGATTTAAATCTTTCTAAAAAGATTTAAATCAGTAAAAAGATTTAAATCTTCAAAAAAATTTAAATCCTCAAACAGATTTAGATTTAAATCATTAAAAATATTTAAATCATTGAAAAGAGTTTAACTATAATAAAATACAGCAATAAATACATCCTAAGTGTTTTAGTTCTATGTTTATTTTATATTTTGTAATGACATTTTTTTAATACGTGTTACTTAATTTTATTTTTTAAATATATATTGGCTATATGGGAAACTTTTGTATTATTATTTCTTAAAAATATATATTCCCGATAATTTCGATGAAAGTTTCTGCGTCATAAACAAACCCCTTACGAAGTAATCACTTTGAAATAAGCAAACAAAATACCATAGAAAACCTAGCTAAAAAGTGAAATAGATTTTTCCGCCAGACAAATATTTCTGAAATTCAAATAAAAAATAAAAAAAAGGATAATTGAAATAATACGATTTTGTCAAATCTAAAGTTGGTTTTATCAAAAAGTAATTATCAAAAAAAGCTTGTTTTTTTTTTGTTTTTTAATGGCATTTTTGACATATTGTCATATATTTAAAAGCTGTGTGTCAAAAATTCGATTAAAAAAAAACAAGGCTTAAATAACATTTTAATTTGGTTTTGTATGTTATTTTGAAGTACCTACCTATTTAAGATTTTATTGTTTTTTAAAATTTAGATTGGGCGACGTCACATTTTTGTTTTTTTTTTCACTCAATTTATATAAATAACATTTTGATTGCGCTCTAGGGGGTTTTTAATGGTACACTACCAACGACCTCATTTCGTTGTACATAACTAAATCTGAGTTTTATCCACAATACCGAAATAGAATTCGACGCGCGTTTCGCTAACCATGTTAGCATCATCAGGAGATGATTAAAACTCGTTAGTTTCAATCATCTCCTGATGATGCTAACATGGTTAGCGAAACGCGCGTCTAATTCTGTTTCGGTATTGTGGATAAAACTCCGTTTTAGTGCATGTTGCCGAAGGTTCCAAACCCCAACATAGTCGTTGTACATAACCAACCAAATGATTTAAATCTTTATTACATTTTAGATCATTTTAGGAAGTATTTAAGTCTTTTGAAAAGATTTAAATATTTCCTAAAATGATTTAAAATGTAAAAAAGATTTGAATATAAAAAAGATTTATTATTTAAACCTTTCTTTATATACAAAACGATCTTTAATTTAAATCGTTTGTCCAAATAAAGTATCTTTGATCTTTGATTTAAATCTTTTTTTAAATGATCTTAAACAGCTCTGGAACGTTGTTTGAGTAAAGGAGCTCAAACAACGATTTGAATAAGTTAGTCGTTGTCTATTTGCTACTCGGATTTTATGTACGATCGCATTAATCATTTTATTTTATTTCCGACGAAGTGTAACGCCAAGTCCTAGGTGAGCGATTTACAGGCGACGCGAACCAATACCATGATACAAAGAATAACAGGTATGATATTGCGCACGCCACTATCAGCTGACTCGCTCCTGTCGACGTCACAATGAGAGTTGCCGCCATTAAAATCCACCGGTTTACAAGGGGACTTTCATGATATTTTAAGCTTTGTTTATTTTGCCGTGTATTTTGTGGTGTTTTGTCAGCATTTTATGAGAGTTGTGACATTTAAGTTGAATTTGGAGACTTTAGTGTAAAAAAACTTAAAACAAATCAGGTTATTAAAACTATTTTGAACTATTAGTTAGTGTGACTTTGTGTGGACAATAGTAACTTATTTTGTTGTTTTAAAAGCAATATGAGGTATCATAAACAATTAATTATTGAGCAAGTAATTACGACAACATTAATTTGTGATTTTTAGCGTTTTTAAAGTTAGTTATAAACTACACATATTAAAAATGCGTTGTGCTCACGATACACATATGTTGTGCTGTAGCTGGTTGTCTGAGTGACAAAACGTGCTGACAAATCTGTAAGATTTCATGCTTCTCCCAAAGACAATATTGTTGAAAAACCGTGGATTACTGCTTGTTGCCGTAAAGACTATTTTAATACTAAAACCTCGAGAATTTGTTGAATATATTTCAAGTCAGAAGACCATGAAATAAATTTGCAACATGAATTGTTGCAATACAAATCCAAAAAGGACCCAGGCTAAAGCGCAATGCAGTACCTTCTCTTCATCTGCCAAAATCAAAAAGGACAGGCTTTCGAAGAGAGAATCGAAGAAGTTTGTGGAAGATATCATTGCTCAGTGCTAGTGCAACAATGGATTTTGTGGAATACATATATAGTACATTGGATAAAAACAATTATTTGTAACTGTTTTTGTAGATCTGCAAATGACTTCAGTACTGAGATTTTATCCAGGGATTGTGGTGTGCCGCAGAGCTCGGTTCTGGGGCCATTAATCTTTTCACTATATGTATTTAATTTAATATGTGCAGGACTTATGGCACGGTACTTTACTTTTGCTGATGATACAGCTTTGGTATACACAGGTGGGGAAGTTAATGGATTAAATAGGCTTGTAAATGATGACCTAAAGTTGTATCTGAACTGGTTTTACAATAAATTAAAAATCAATACTGACAAAACAAATTTCTAATATTAACATTGTTGTTGTGATATACGTAAATATAACACTAAGTAGGTCCCAAAATAATGACTAATGCAAATATAGGCCTAAATAACCCGTATGTGCAAGCATGTAAATCATACAGTGAGTACTGGAAAATATTACAAATCTTATTAATTATTTTCTTTATAAATTGATCAATGTTTACATTGATAGTAAGGAGTTTTTAAAAAGAATCCTTTGTAGAGTTGGTCAGGCAAATACGAGATGTACAGATTTGTTATTTATGTATGCACCTAGAACTAATCTTTATAAAGATTCTCCATTGATAAGGCTGTGTAATAATTTTAATAGGTATTGTAGTATTGTACTTCAGTTGAATTGTTTAAAAAACAAATAAAAGGAGAAATAGATATAAGGATATGTTCCTAGTTTGTAGGTTTAGTTTTTAGTTTGATTGTATCTATTATTGGCTTTGTAAAACTTGTTGATACAAGAATAAATAAATAAATAAATTATAATGTTTTTATAAAACTATTTAAGTGGTATCTAAATATTAGTAAGAATCTCTCCGACACAAAAGTTGTAATTAGTATGTTCGAGGCTAGAGCTTAAAGCACTGATTAGGGATTTATATATTTATTGTATTGTAATATTGAGTTGTATTAAATAAATGTTATAAAAAAAAAATAAAAAGTTTGTCTAAAAAGCCTTGTTTTATTTTTTTGTCATTTTTAAATAAATACAATTCCGATATGAGAAGATAAATAAGTAGATCTTTCCATCTGTGAAACAAAACAAATCCACTATACCTTCCCTTATAATATCAACTATATATCTATTATAATACCTAATATTTCTTTATGTTCCCTGCTATAATCATCTATAATAAAGTGCATATAGTAGCAACTCTGCTGAAATGTCAATTAACAAGATTTTAAATTATTCTATAAAAATCTTCGTTGCTAAAAATTTGTTTCTTATTTATAAAATTATTTATAAAATTTCTATGCATGCTATCTCTTATATGTGCATTCCATTCCATATATTGAACATTATTTTTGATGTATATTGATTATTTATTTAGTTTATTAACAAATCAAAATAATAAAATACCTTTCAGTAACCTAAATAAACCCAAAACAGTCATATATTGATAGCGTTTTTATTCAAATGTCTAATAATGGTCAATTAAATGTAATCGATATAACAGTTCTTACGGCAACTATTTCAAATAACTCTCATTGTGACGTAATGCGCGAACTCGACCAAATTGGGCACTCGGGAATATCATACCTGTTATTCTTTGTATCATGAACCAATACCTCAGTTGAAGGAGGTATTGCGCGAACGCGAAGCGCTGGCGATGCCGTACGAAAAGTTAATATAGTCGCACGGCATCGCCACTGTTTCGCGTTCGCGTTCGCTGCAAATCGCTCACGTAGGACCGGGCGTTACGTAGATTTTCGGTAATTTTAATGGTCCAATTTACTTGACCAATCCGAGGCGATTTAGATACGGGGTTATAATATAACCATTGCTTTCGTGTTCGCGTTTCTGATGGCGACTTTCGCCACAGTCACAATTTTGGGTCTCGAGTGATTAAATTGAGGATTTAGGCACGTTATCATGTTGATATAATACCAATTCGTCTAATACGATGGTTTTATTTAAGCTTAATTTAGTGATTTTGGTTCGATATGTGGACCGGACTTGTACTTTTCACTTGAAATTTTGAAGTTCGGTGAGAGTTATTTTATGTACTGAATAATAATATTGTAGGGTCTTTCAGACCATTTATTTGTCTAATTCATGCCAGTTGATTTTTCATTTAAGTTTATTTTAGAGCCTTTTGCTATTAATTGGTTCATACTAGAACCTATTCTTTTATCAATATAGCGTGCATTTTATCCATGCCAATCTAGAAATAATGATTTTATTCGCGATTCTTTAGCTTTTATTCTGACTATGGTTGTTACGGTTTTCTATGAACATGCTCGTTTATCCTTGCGATGCCGAGCTCGGCTGAGCTATTAAACTGTGTATTTTCTCCTTTTGAAAGACTCTATACAGGGTGCTACAAATTCGGAAACCGTAAGAGATACGAAGTCGGTTAAATTAAGGTAAAGTTGCGCAATTTGATGCCCAACAAGATGCAGTTTTGAAATTTGAAAAATTCCGAATAGTTCCGGAGATATTCGTAAAAAAAACGAAAAGCAGCTATTTTATTTTTATTTTTTCCTGACTTTATTTGAAGAGATAATATAAAATAAATTTATCATTACCATTGCCACTTTTTCCCTTTTATAAAATGGCAGTGTCAAATTTTAAATCTGAGGTTTCGTGTTCGGGCCCCCATCATCAACTTCATTTTTTTAAATACGGACCTGGATTT
>MU182058.1:565377-644942 GCA_016904865.1 Pissodes strobi
AAATCCAGGTCCGTATTTAAAAAAATGAAGTTGATGATGGGGGCCCGGACACGAAACCTCAGATTTAAAATTTGACACTTCCATTTTATAAAGTGGAAAAAGTGGCAAGATAATGTTAAATTTATTTTATATTATCTCTTCAAATAAAGTCAGGAAAAAATAAAAATAAAATAGCTGCTTTTCGGTTTTTTACGAATATCTCCGGAACTATTCGGAATTTTTTAAATTTCAAAACTGCATCTTGTTGGACATCAAATTGCGCAACTTTGCCTTAATTTAACCGACTTCGTATCTCTTACGGTTCCCGAGATCCCCATGCATGCACTCGAATTTGTAGCACCCTGTATATATGATGACTGCTTCCCCAGGTCGCATCTAATTTTTGTAGTTTTCGTGCATAATTAGTAATAAGTTTTAGTTGTAATGTTTTTTTTGTCGGTTGCTCAAATATATCGTTACGAGGGTGCTTTTGGTAAATGAGCTGGGGTAGTTATGCAGCTGTAAGAAAGAATTTCCTGAATTTCTGAAAAAAATAACGGACGTTACTTCGATAACTATTTTAGTTCATAAAATCTTTTTGGATTCTTGTTGTCAAAATCAATCTTTTGCTATTGGAACCAGCGGCGGATCTAGGGACGCGTGGGCCTCAGGGCAAAAGATATTTATGGGTCCCTACCCCTTGTATATTTTAAAACTAAGTTAAGGCATCGTGGGGCCTTTCTGAACCTTGGGCCCCAGGGCGGCGCATCGAACTGCCCGGGGATATGTCCGCCACTGATTGGAACAATCAGAGTAAATCGTTTTTTCCACCCTAAGCTGATGCCCAGTGGTAAAGATCTAAAATAGATTGGCAGAGGATCTTCTGCAATCGCCCTTAGTAACGATGGTTAGGATGGTATTGTGCTTACCAAATAGTATGACAATAGGGCTGTTGTAACGGCATTTAATTTCGTCGGAATTTGATTGGAGAATCAATGTACCAGATGGGACAGAGCTAAGAAAACTTATATACAAGTTCAAAGACCAGAATCCATAAGATTGTACAAACAAAACATGGGGGGAGTCGATAAATTAGATTGTCTGCTAAGTATATCTATCGCTCTTACAACTGGACAGTACAAATGGTATGCAACGCTATTGATATGGCGTTAATAAACTCTTGGTTGGAGCAAACAGCAAGCTATTGCCTTAATTGGGTGTGCAGAAAAAGAAAAATTTTGATTTGCTTGGATTCCGAGATAGTAATGCAGCACATCTTATTTTGTTCAGACCTGCTGCTAAAAGGGGAAGACCAAGCGATCAAAATGATGAAGTTCCATTAAAAAGACATAGTATGAATCCAAGAACTTTAAATTAGTTTATCATTCTTGGTATGAATCTAGGCCAGCATTTTAAGATCCTTTACAGTCATACGCCACTATGCTATTGTAGCAGCTTCTGATTGGTGGATTAACATCTTTCAGTTTGTTCCACCAGCTCTAGTGGTCAGATACTACGTTTGGAATGTAGACGTCTCGCGATCAGTTCCCGTCGGGGACAAGACGTGTTTTGATTATTTTTTAAGGTTATGTTTGTTTCTTTTTGTAAATTTTGGTTGGTTTCAGTTATATTTGGCTGGTTGCGCCCCGAAACGAGCGAAGCGAGCGGATGGCCATACGTCAAGAGTTCACAGTAATCTAAAGTGACTTTAACGAAACCATCAATCAGAAGGGGCTAAAATAGCATAGTGGTGTATGACTGTAAAGGATCGTATTAGCTCTAGGCCATATACAGAGATGAGATATGATTTCCATGACCATATGCCACTTGTAGATCAGAAAAAGGAAAATACGAGATGCAAGCTTGAAATATGCAAAAATAAGACTCACGTCAGGTTTCATTCAAAATAAGTTGTTAGGATTTTTATATAATTGTTTTTCAATAAATATCATGTGTTCCTTATGAATAATTTTTGTTAGTACTTTTGTTTCTCTATTGCTAAGACATTCTGTCATCAGTAAATTCTATTTACGGCAACTAACGAGCCTGACCAATAATTACTCATGTCTTTAGAGTGCAATGAATTGCTTTCAAGTGCTCTGGTGGTTCAGTGGTTAGATGCGCGTTATAAGATCCTTTACGCAAATAGAGCACTATATAAAAATCGGCCTCTCCTATTGGTCGATCCGCACGGCACTCCTCTCGCTTCGCTCGCTACGGTGGCTCAAGAAAAGGAAACTAACCAGGTGCTAACCCAAGACATGCCCAAAATCAAGAAAAAAACTGTTCGGAAACAATCTTAAAAAAAATAATAAAAAAAAGCAACGGGGTTTGAACCCGGGCCGTCTAGGTGAGACCCAGCTATCTAAACCTCTACACCACGAGAGCTCTTGACACCAAATTGATTGCATCACGAAGACATACTGTAATACGAGATGGATCGACCAATAGGAGAGGTCGAATTTTACATAGTGCACTATTTGTGTAAAGGATCTTAAAACGTGTCAGATGCTGTGTCTCGGATACGGCGGCCCAGGTTCGAGTCCCGTACCACGGCCACCTTGTCGTATAGGTGGCCGTGCCCGTACTCCCGTCGGTGTTTAATTTTATATTTTTTAAGGTTATGTTTGCAAAAGGCCTTTTTTCTTCATTTTGGGCAAGTCTTTCTTTAGTTAGTTTTTGTTGGTTGCGCTGATGCCGTATCGATCGGAGGGCCATGCGTGAACTGAAATATTAAGACATTGCAAAATAGTAAACACACCCTCTAAATAGTAAACAAACCAAGTCCCGGCGTTATTGGTCACACTTATTACTTGCTGTTCTGTAACTAGCTCCAATAGTAAATTATGGTTAAATATGACACAAAACATGTCAATTAGCGAAATAATAACAGTTTCTTTTCTTTACAATAATGATTAAGCTGTACATCGGGGTGTCCAAAAGTTTTGTCCCTTGAAAGGGACAAATAGATGTCTTTATGGTCCCGAGAGTTGCTTTTTTGTGGGCCTCGTGGCTCAATCACCGATCTTATATGGAGATCGGTGGGCTCAATGGTTCGATGCTGCTTTTTTCATACGGCGGCCCGGGTCCGATTCCTGTGGCAAGGCATGCTTTTTCTTAAAGGTCATGTTTGTAAAACGTTTTTTTCTTGATTTTGGGCATGCTTTGGGTTAGATTCATTTGGTTGCGCCACACTGCATGAAGTGAAAAATATTTAAACATACATTGTGATGCTCGCTCAGTTCAGGACTTGTCGGGCGGTTGGACTCGTTAAGATTCTTAAGAATAAAATATACGAATGCGGGCAGTAGATATTTTATTCTTCACAAAACAAACACAAGGCATGCCCAAAATCAAGAAAGCATACACATTTCTGAGAAATAGATTTTTTGTAGTCCAGGAAGTTGCCATTAGTTGGTCTCGTGGCTCAGGCTTAAATGCTGTGTTTCTGATACGGCGGCCCTGGTTCGATTCCAGTCGTAAGACATGCTTTTTTTAAGGTTTATGACTGAATTTTGCGTGTGGATTTCTCTGGACGGAATTCACCCAGAAGCGGCGACTGCCCGAGCTTAGCTAGAGATGAGGCGACCCTTGCTGGACGGTTATACTTGTAGTCGAATTTTCAGTATGGCGGGTATGTACTCCTGTACATTCCAAACTTTCACAACAAAAGATATAAATCAGGCACATGCAAAAATGGTCCCACGAGAACATCCGGTTCCTCCCGGTCTGAGTACCGACGTGAATGGGATTTTTTTTCTGGCTGGGGCGCCCGATTCTTCCTCAAGGAGAAAAACGATCAATGAACGTTTGTCACGTGCTCGTCCAATGTCCTGGGCCAATAACGAAGGAGCCGCTACGCGACGTGTTGACCCGACCGAAGACGAAACGATAATATTTTTAAGAATGTCTTTTGTAAAATTTTTTTTTCTTGATTTTGGGCATGCCTTGGGTTAGTTTTGTTTGGTTGCGCCCTGGAGCGAGCGGAGAGCATTGCATGAAGTAAAAAAAGTACAAATGTCAACGCATGCGTGCGCAAACTCGTGTAGATGCTTAAGAATATATATTTTTTAATACAATGATAAAATATATGCCATGCGTGCCACTGATCCATGGCTTAAAGGATTAAGCCATGGGCAAAATAGCTGGCTGGACGTCGTCACTAAAACGCTCCATGTGCAACTGACTTCATCCATATATAAAAAAAAAATGAGGATGAGAATTTATAAGGTTAGAATTCAATGTTTTTTTTTCTATGAATGATAATGTTTATAAAACCAAAACCAAAGCGAACTTGAATATATCCAAAAATGAAGCGAAATTGGGGTGAAATGGACAGAACAAACGACATGATTACAGGTACGATGGATGTTTGTTTTAAATGGTTTTACTGTTTTTATATTTTTTTAGAGGACCCAGAACATCCTTTATCTACACTAAAGAGATTAAAAGATAATGAACCATCACAGACTAGCGATTTGCCGATGACGGATTTTAAAAATACGGAGAACGTTTCAGAACAGATGCTGTTGAATGTATTCAAACAATTCATTGGTTCTGGGCAACATACTGTTAGTACGTAAAAACCCTTTTTTGGTAATTTTTTAGAAGACGTGTGAGATTAGTTTTTGAGTTTTGATGTTACCTAAGCATGCAACTGAGTTATAGAAGTGTAGTACAGTACATTTTGCTTTGCAGAAACTCGTACTTTTCTATAAAAGAAAATAAAATAGAGTTTCACATGTGCACAAGACTAAAATTTATGACAGTATCAATTCATTTTTTTTTTTCATTTTGGGTATACCTTGGATTAGTTCTGTTTGGCTGCACTCCCGAAGGGAGTGAAGCAAGCGGAGAGGCATGCACAAAGTGAAATATTAGTAGAATGATAAAAAAATAATGCACTGCAATGGGACAGTGGGGCTTGTTCCCTTAACTTTGTTATTTATTTATTTATTTTATTTATTTATTTATATTATTACATACTATACATTTACAGTTAAACATTAAAGTTACTAACAATTACCAGATAATGAATGATGACTGAGCACCTAGGTGCATGCACCTGTATGTGCTACACTACAAAAACAACTAAAACTAAAATATATCCACACAATCAAAATATATCCATATAATCACCATATGACATGTGGTGAATAAATTAATTAATTATTAAAATGTGTTCCATTTGTTACAGAATATCCCTAAATAAATCCACTGGAATATTTATAAAAGTAACACATATTTTAAACAAAATTTGTCTTTGCAAATTCAAGATTTTCTAATTTGCACAGATTTTTACCCTATCCCACACTGCTACTCACTCCAGTCCCGCAAGACAGTTGATTACTGCAAAAAACGTCTAAAAATTACGTAAACCCACTCAATTAGTGTGTTTCTGAGGGAAAAATGGCAGAATTGGTCTGACACATCTTCTAAAAAATTACTTCTTTTTTTAGGAACGTATTACCTACCGATATGATAAGTTTACTATACGGGTGCATTTTAAATAATATTTTTTGGTGGGTGAAATATATAATAAACGAGAGTATTAACACAAGGCAATCAAAATGATTTCACTCAAGCTGTGCTTCATGAATGATGCGATGTCTAGATTGTTGGAGGGTCTGTATTCGCAAATTAACAGAGGTGAGGTGGCTGCTGCAGCATTTGAGTGTGTCTGTCACAGAATTCTGCTGTGTAAACCATCACAAAAGGTTGTCTCTGATACAATTCTCCAGTCAAAAATGTCCACCACACCTATTGCAAAGATAACTGTCAATATCTGGTCTTCAAGTAGGGTAGTTGTTGATGTATTCCCCACAAGGCACCTGCTACTTACTGATTTTTTGCTGCGGCTTGTTTATACATTTTTGCTCTAGTAAACATTAGTAAATAATAAAATGAAAATCTAACCAATAAAATATAGAAAACAATATGTCATTCAGTTTATTCAACAGTTTATTCAACAACAACAACAACAACATATACAATACATCAAATAGTATAAACATTCAAAATAACCTAAGTTTAAATATCTAAATGGGAATTAGTGTAACGACGCCTAGGTATAGATACACCCGTGTGCGTCATGGTCTATTAATAGTATAGTATAATTTATTTATTTATTTATCAACGGGAATATCCCAATTTTACAAAAAGTCAATTTTACAAAAATTAATTATTAGTCTAGTCTAAGAATAAAATGTTAAAAAAAATTAAGTACACAATATGTAAATGGCAAACGAGCTATAAAGTTACAAACTATACACTAACTATAAAAACAACAATGGACCACTAAATTATGTAAAAGGCTGACTATTAAGTGCTGCCCTAAGGGAGCACAAGGAGGTGTTAAACAAGTCAACTCTCAATTCATTTGCATGATACATCATTCTGTTTATAGATGAGAATTGACCATAATTGGTGCGATGGTTTTCAATATGAAATGTATTCACAACTCTAAGTGATCTAGGAGGAGCATGAATATGAACAAGTTGCAGGAGGTCACTACCATCTACACTGTTATTAAGTATTTTATAAATAAAGATTCTATCAAAATTAATTCTCCTTTCATTTAAGGACTTTACATTCAACATAGTCAGGAGATGATCATATGTACAAGTTTCAACATCAAGTCCCAATCTAAATCTGACATGACACAAAAATTTGCGCTGCACTCTTTCTAGTCTGTCCCTATGACATTGATAGTATGGTGACCATACACAAGTATTATTCTCCAGTTGAGATCTAACTAAACACAAATACAAACTTTTGAGAGCAAATACGTTTTTGAAATCTTTGGTATGTCTTTTTACAAAGCCCAACATTTTTAGAGCTCTATTATACACATAGTCAATATGATTTACAAAAGTTAGTTTGTTGTCAAATATAATTCCTAGATCCTTAATTGTAGTTACACTATTAAGCAGAATATTTTGTATATAATATGAGTTAAGTTTTGGGCTGGATTTTCTGCTAAATTGTATATATTTACACTTACTTACGTTAAGGTGCATATTATTGTTTTCGCACCATTCCTCAAAACGTTGAAGGTCTCCCTGCAAAAGTACTGATGCATCTGGTGAGTCAAACACTTTAAATACCTTTAAATCATCTGCATACAATAAAACATTACTATGTTGGAAACAGTCAACAATATCATTTATAAAAATATTAAACAGTAAAGGGGCGAGATGACCTCCTTGTGGAACTCCAGATGTTACATTATAATCATCAGACATAGATGTTCCAATTTTAACTCTTTGCTTACGACCTATCAAATATGATTCAAGCCACTTCAACAATACACCATTCACGCCATAATCAGAAAGCTTCTGCAGCAAAACACCAAAATCAACTCTGTCAAAAGCCTTCTCAAAATCTGTATAAATGGAGTCAACTGCAAATCCATTCTCAAGCACTTTAGAAATTACTTTTTCGTACAATAGTAAATTTGTTGTTATTGATCTGCCTTTTGAAAAGCCATGCTGTTTGACAGAGATGATATTCTTGAAATACTCACAAAGAAATTCATTAACAATACATTCAAATATTTTGGGAAAATGTGACACTATAGTTATTGGCCGATAGTTAGTGACCTCATTTCTTGAGCCATTGTTTTTATAAATTGGACAAACAAATGATATTTTCCATACATTGGGAAATATACCTAACGACAGAGATTTGTTGTATATTAACCAAAGAGGCCTCGATAATGCAAAAGCACAGTTCTTTATAAACATGGGGGCAATACCATTAGGGCCAGGACCTTTTTTTATATCTATATTTGACAAATGTTCCAATATATCACTTATCTTGGTAAATAAAATTTCCATCGAACTGGACAATAAGAAAATTGTTGTAGCTATATTTATTGATCTTAGGAAAGCCTTCGATGTAGTTAGTGTAAATATATTACTGGACAAATTGTACAATTTGGGATTTAGGGGAACTATATATAACCTTTTGAAAACATACCTGCAGGATAGAAAGCAGTATGTTAAGCTTGGTAATTATGTAAGTGAAGTGAAAACTACTGAATATGGAGTGCCCCAGGGATCGGTCCTTGGGCCACTTTTGTATTCACTCTATGTGTTAAGTTTAATGGAAGCAGGCCTAACAGCTCAGTATTATGCATTTGCGGACGATACTGTCTTACTTTATACTCATGAAAATGTTCGGGATTTAGAGGGCATTGTTAATACAGATTTAAAGAAATACACAGATTGGCTATTGTGCAATAAATTAAAGATCAATATAGATAAAACCAAAATCGTACTTTTCAAACAAAAAAATAAGGATATTGAAATGCCACATATTAAAATAAATGATTCTCTTATTGAACAGGTCACAAAAATTAAATATCTAGGCTTAATTATAGATAATAAACTCAGCTGGGGAGAACATGTAAAGCATATACATGATAAAGTAGTAGCTTTCATTAGTGGTCTTCACAGAATTTCTAGCTATATTAATATAAAAACGAAAATGTCTATATACAATGCCTTCTGTCTTTCGCACTTCAGATACCTTATTCCTGTATGGGGAACCTGCGGAGTTGTGGACTTTAATAATATGCAAATTTTGCAAAATAAAATATTAAAAGCATTGTTTCAGTATGATCGTTTTACCCATACAGAGACCCTATATGGAGAGTTGGGGTTCTTTGATTTGCGGAGACTTATGAAATTTGAGCAATGTAAGTTGATATATAGAATAATAAATAAGAAACAAAAGTCTAATATAAATATTGTATTTCACAATGACAATCATCAGTACAGTACAAGGATTGGTATCGGTAATAGCATTTATATGAATAATGTTAGAACTAATGTGGGCTTGAATAGCCCAATTTCCATGGCAGCAAGTGTTTATAACAATCTACCATTGAATGTTAGAAATATAAATATAGGCTTTAGATTTATTAAGGGTATTAGGGCACAATTTGGGATCTGAGTAGAAATGCTCTTTGTATAAAAGACATATAATGTCTCTGGATATTATTATATAGGATTGAATTGTCGTTGTTGCTATAATTAGGTAACTATCCCCAAGACCAATGCTTAGGCACTGATTAGGGGATATTAGTTTATAGGTGAAAAAAAAAATTGTAAATTGTTTGATAAATAAATATTTCAAAAAAAAAAAAAAAATCTTAATATTGAGACCATTTATATTAACATTGCTTGAGCATGAAGCAACATTAACAAGCCTTTCATTTTCATTTGGTTTTCCATAAGTCGATGAGAAAAAGTGAGAAAAGAAACCAACAGTGCCTTCCACATTATCACTTACTTCACCGTTATAATTAAGACAGACAGGAATGCCATTATCTGTTCGATAAATGCGGACGTAGTTCCAGAACGATTGTGGGTCGGTGGTTACTTTATTCTCAACTTCACTCACGTACATGTTATAACAAGATTTTGCCTGCCTTTTACATAGATCCCTAAGACTACAAAAACTATAATAATCATCAGCATCTCCAGTCTGTTTATATTTTTTGTGGGCCAATTTTTTGTTAAAGACATTGGTTTTCAGCTCAGTGCTAAACCATGGTGGAAATTTATATTTACTTTTAATCCTAATTTTAGGAACAAATTGAGTAATAACATTATTTAGAATCTGATAAAACAATAAAACATTATGCTCAACATCACCACATTTAAAGACATGAACCCAATTAACATTAAGTAGAAAATAATCAATATCACAAAAGTTAGAATGTTTAAAATCAAAAATTTCATCATCATACTCAACATGATCAGGTATATTATCACAGTTAACAGTAATGACTAGGGCTGGATGATGCCTATCACACTTTACTAAACTATCACTAGCGCATACAGTTTTATGACTTAGGTTATCACAGAAAATTAGGTCCAAATAAACACCCCTGTAATTTGGTACATTGTTGATTTGATACAAATTCAAATAAGGAAAGGTTTCAATTACACTTTCTGCAACTGATGAATATCCCTCAATAAGAGTTCCAAGAGTGTCATTGGACCATTTTAGATTGGGGAGGTTGTAGTCCCCGGCAACAAATAAACTATGGTCACTATATAAACCAGATGCTCTTTCCACTGTTTCACAATGTTTTTTATAGGCATCGCTACATGATGATGGTGGAATATACACACAGCAGAATAGTTTTTTGAGGTTCTTGCAGAGATTTGTGGATACCCATATTTCCTCGCTATCGTAGCAAGAGATTTGCAGCTGTTGGGATTTATATTTCTTTTTTACTGCTATCAGTACGCCTCCATTTCTTTGTTTGCCAGTGACTGTACTATCCCTGTCCTTTCGGTATATGTTGTAGTTATCCATGCCCAATTCACCACCGATGAAGTCTGAATTCAATGATGTCTCAGTAAGCAAAATCACATCGTATTGATTGAGTGCAACATTATTACGAAGCTCAGAAAGTTTAGTTCTAAAACCATTAACATTCTGATAGTAAACACTTATATTGAAACTATTTAGTACCTGGTTCTCCCTCCTTGGCTCCAGTGAAAATTTGAATTACCTTGATTGTCATTGTATGATCCTGCACGTGCATGTCTGCCATGGAACTGACTCATACCAGCCCGTCTGGTGCGAAGGTTAAATTTGAACTCTCGGATAATTATATTTTCCGGCCAAAAATTTTCAGCTTCTACCTGTGGTATATATTTACTGTCTATTCCTACTTTAAATGATGATGTGTCACCTTTTGTCCTTAGTTGGGCAACTGAGATTTCTCCTTGATTTGTAATGCTGGCCTTATTCTTAACATAAGCCAACACCGACTCACATGTAGCACTGTTTTGTACTTGGCTTACATGTAGCCATTTTTTCTTAGGAACTCCTATGAATTGGCTATTTAAGGGATGGACAACTTTGTTATTTCCAGTATGCCGAACCACCCCAACAAAGTCAGTATTTTTTGTGGTTGATGTACTGGAAGACTGACCATCTTTCAGCTGGTCCTGTAGATCCACATTGCTGTGTGCCATGGCCGAATCTACTGCTCGGCCTACTTGAGAGAGTGTAATTTGTGCACCTTCAGACACACCATGTTCATCAGCATCCCTGACAGACGGCATATCTTGCTGTTCCTTATGTAGTAAATCTATAATTTCGGTTTTATCCGAAATTATTGTGTTTTTATCTGCTATAGAAGATTTGAGCATCTGAATTTCTTCTTCCATATGTCGGATTTTCTCAGTGTGGTATTTGCTTTGTTTCACAGCTAATCTTGGACAACATATAAAAAGTACCCGTTTCTTGAGTGGAATCACTCTAACTTCAGTAACACTCAGAGGAAAACAGCTTCCACAGTAATCCAGATTGCATATGTCACATTTAACAATATTATTTCCATCGCCGTCGTCGGAAATATTCAATTTGCATTGAGCACATGTGGTCATTGTCTATAGGTTAGAAAGACAATTTTTATCACACAATCGCAAAAAAGCAATACAAGGGCAAACGGACTATTTGGACACTATATGTGAATCAAGGCAACAACCTTCCACCACTTTTTAGCCATTAAACTCAACAAAAACTCAATTTTTATTCAAGAACAAATTTCACAACTAAAAAGTTTAAAGCCTTATTCCTAAAACCAAAACAATGTATGCATGGGAGAAAACAATGTAAACAGAAAACCTGTAGCAATTTTCAACAAAATAAAGGTTCAAAAATTTGATAATGATTATGCACATATATTGTGCATTCTCTGCTAAATTTAGTCTTATGTTTTATTTCTTTAACTTTACTTCGCAATAGGTTGTATGCTTTGGGAGCAAGATATGTAAAGTATTTCAGATTGATATTCTTTAAATTTATTGGTATACTTAGGTTTCTCCGGGTTTTTGTTCTTGTATTGTAAGAATAATTTATACTATTTCTAACATATTCATTTACATGTATATATGTGCAAACAGATGTTATATAAATGGTTCTTATGTTTGTCGTTTGTTCATTAAACAGAAGCTTAGAAGGATACAGTCTATTTTTCCTGTATATTAACTTTAGAATATATTTTTTTATTATATTTAGTTTATACAGAGCATTGTTATACATTCCCCCCCACACCAGTATACCATATCGTATTAATGACTCTAGAAAGGACTTGTACACTATAATTATCTCTTTAGTATTTAGAAAAGTTCTTATAATATAAAATTTATAAATTAATTTTCTGATTCTGTTAGTCAAATAGTCTATATGAGGTTGCCATTTAAGATGTTGGTCAATGATAATTCTTAAGTATTTTGTTTGTGATGTTTCCTTTATTTGATCATTATTTATTATCATATCTGAAAAATCTGGGCGATTTCTTATTGTCAGTGAAAATGCTATATAATTGGTCTTTGCCAAATTCAAGGTCAGTTTGTATGATTCTAGC
This sequence comes from Pissodes strobi, assembly GCA_016904865.1. Taxonomy (NCBI): domain Eukaryota; kingdom Metazoa; phylum Arthropoda; class Insecta; order Coleoptera; family Curculionidae; genus Pissodes; species Pissodes strobi. Next base: position 577,754 of record MU182058.1, read on the forward strand.
CAGTTTTTTATTGATTTAAAGCCATCCATGGATTTCTGCCTGGCTTCCTCCCAGTCCTTACCACTAAACACCAGTGCTGTGTCATCCGCATAGGAAATAATGGAGCCATCAATATTTAACTTCAGAAGAGAGTTAATGTATATAATAAAAAGGATAGGGCCGAGAACCGTGCCTTGAGGTACGCCAATTTTGACGACTTTCTTTCCACTTAATATATCATTTATTTTTATTACCTGATTTCTGTTTTTTAAATAGCTTCGCATTAATTCTAACACAGGTCCTCTTACTCCATAATGTTCAAGAATCTCAAGTAGTTTGTTATGAGGCACCGTGTCAAATGCTTTAGCCAGGTCAAGGAATATCCCAATACATTTTCTGCCGTTGTTTAGATGACTGATTACTTCTGAAGTAAATTTGTGCAAGGCGTCTGTGGTACTACATCCTTGCAAGAATCCAAATTGGCTTTGTGATAGAATATCATTTTGGACAAAAAAGTGCATTAGTTTGTCCTTGAGACACTTTTCAAAAATTTTTGCAAAACATGTTATCACGCTTATTGGCCGATAATTTCCTATATTCACTTTCAAACCCTGCTTATGAATCGGCGTGACCAACGAAACCTTGAACTCGGAGGGAATCATTCCCGTCCTGAAAATCAAATTTATTATGTGACACAGCGGGATCATAATTTCCTGATGAGTCGCCTTTATCATTTTCGACGATACACCATCGATGCCCGGTGAACTGTGGTTTTTTAAACTTGAAATATGTTTTATTAAATCATTTTGGGTGATTGGAGTCAAGAACATGGATTGCATGTTCGGATCTTCCATTTTGTGAGGAACGTCAGGAACAGGGATTAATTTTTCCATTTTAATTCCAACATTTGTAAAATATTCATTGCAGTAATCAGCCATTTCATTATCATTTAAAAAAGGTACGCCATTTTCATTGTATATTTTAAGTTTGTTACTTTTTTTGACATTTCTTTCATTGGTTGCATCTTTTATTATTTCATACATTTTTTTTATATCATTCTTATTCTCATCAATTTGATTTCTATAGTAATTTCTTTTTTGTTTAGTTATTATTGTATTCAAGTGGTTTCGATATGCTTTATATTCATTATTTAGGTCTGTATTATAGTTTTTTATTAATTTTCGCTTTAATTTATCCCTATACCTGATAGAATTTATAATTCCATTTGTAATCCATTTTTTTAGCTTTTTATGTTGTTTTCTTTCGGTAATTTCAGTTTGTGCGGTTTTCATATGTGTTTTGTAAATGGACATGAATTTTTCCGTTGCACATTCTGGATGGTCCAAACTGGTTACCAGAAGCCACTCTTGCTTTCTTAACAATTCCTTAAACCTATCCAAATTAACAATAAACCTCTCAGTTCCCTCCAAATCACCCAAATTACCATCCTCGTTAGTTCTGTCACTATGTAATGTACAATCTAAACCTATATTCAGCATGATTGGCAAATGATCAGTTACAAAACTATCAATAACAAAAGATTTTAGTTCTAGAGTGGATTTATTCCTATATTTCACAAAGAAATGGTCCAAACTTGTATTAGAATCAGGTCTAGTGACAGTGTTTACATATGAAATATAACCCAACTGTGCCATTGTTGCCACGTAATTATTTACATCAGTATCTGTAGTATTTTAATAAGTCCCCAGAGAAGATTTCAATGTGTTGATTGTTTATTGTTTCAAGATATTCTTCTAAGTCTTGTCTAAATAGTTCTTTTTGAATTGGTGGAGGTTTATATACTGCCGTTATGCCTAAATTAATGTTATTTACTTGACATATAATTCTACTTACTGTTGCCTGCGATTTCGGCAATGTGGTCATCGAAAAGTCTGGCTTCAAATTTCATCTTGCAAGTACTATTACACCGTCATTTTTGTTGTATTTAGCATTATTATAATACGTATCATACCCCATTATATTAAAATACTCTATAGAAGGTACCTGAAAGGTTTCACTTAATATTATAAAATCAGTAAAATGTAATTTGTAACTATCCAACAATAAAATTAAATTATCAAAGTTTTTTTTAATACTTCTTATGTTTAAATGCATTATGTTAAAAAGTTTTTTGTTAGTGTCTATTTTGTTATGAAGTTGATCCTTGTCCACTAGTTGAGCTTGAATAATGTCTCTTTTTTCAATATCATTTAAAATATCATCTTGTGGTAAAACAACCATTAATCCCCATAGTCTATTTTATTCTTTGTAATTCCAAGATGCTATTTTGTAGACGGACATTGCCGGTCATTGCCAAGCCCTTATGTTTTAATACCATGAATCAATTCTGTCTTGTTGCTTAAGTTTTACCGTGTATGGCTTACGTCTTACAGGTTGCTTTATGACACCTATGACCTATGAATCCAGCTTTACTTCCTCCACAACGCAAACTGTTTGTATGCATAACTACATAACTGTACAAATGTTATATTCATTAAATGCTTATAGCCCACAAAACACACCTTAACATTCCAGAAAAAAAATATGACAAGACCAGAGCAGCTTTATGGTATTTCCTTACTTAAGTTCGTCTTAATAAACGTAGGTTGCCCATGTAGGTTACGCTACCGCTGGATATATTTTATGTCTTGAATTTGTGTACTTGGAATTACTAGGGTATCTAAATTAATTTGCATGTTGTGGTGCATAATTAAAAAAAACATCTTAAAAATATGAGCAGTCTTGTCTTTCCTAAAATCCAAAAGATATTTTAAAACAATAAACTTGCCCCATTACTGATTGGATTCTCCGACAAATTTGCTGGATCCTTCGAATGTTTGTGAAGGAACGCCACTCATTGACATTTTAGGTTGTAACCTTACTATTAATTATTTTTTCTTCAAACGTCAGTAAATCCGTCATTACTCGACTGTAGGCGGCCGTGAAGTTTCGTTTTTCCTCCGCCCGAGCTTTAGTTTTCACTTTTCCGCCGGCGGAGGTAAAAGTGTTGTCATAGCAACATAGATACAATACAAACAGACAACAAAATAAGCCTCAACAACTCAAGATTTATTAAACACAATTTGTATTTATCACTCAATTTGTGACTGCATTTCTAAAAATCACTAATTTAGGAACAAATTGGTTATTATTTAATCGAACTTACTCACTAACTGCTTATCAATACGGAATTAACACGCAATCGGAGACGCAATCTTAAAAAAATAATTATTGTTGACAGTGGCCACTGACAGCTTTATGTTACATTACCATAGCAACAACCTGTGCCTATTCACCGTCAACGGTCTAAGCCGCCTTGTGAACCCAGTTATCTTTAATAATAATTATTAGATATTACTACTAATTAAAAAGAGATGGTTTTGCGTTAATTTGTCGACATTTGAAGAAAAAACAGCATATTTTATTTGGATGAAAAGTTACTTTTCCTCCATATAAAATAATATACTATTATATCATATATACTTATTGTTTACATACCTCCTTCTACTAACGATATCCACGCAGAAATTTTTTTCATCGCTTCTTTAATCAAATTCAAATTCAAATTCAAAATGCTAACTACTAACTAAAACCTACTGTCAATCAGTGCAAACAACTTAATCAATACGTAAGTAATTACAGACTATTCTTACACACTAATTTCTAATTTAAAATATCAAACAAGAATGACATAATTATCAAAAGCATAAAATGTTAAATGTTTACAGACAAGACAATATAAAAACACAGTGTCAAAAACCAAACAGTACAATAATTAAAATACATCTTTCAAGAACTCATCCACACCATAGTAAGCTCTCGCACACAGTAGCTTCTTAACTGTTTTCTTAAATTTCGTTAGATTAGATATCTTTCTAATCCCTTGGGGCAGGTGGTTATATAGTTTCTTGCTATTAAATATTAGCGAGTTTCTAATTTTAGAGGATGTGGGTATTGGAAGTGAAATTTTGTGTGGGTCCCTTAATTCGTATGCATGGTTAGTTACCAATTGAGGCTTGTGCTTTTTATAAATCAAACATACCGTTTCCAAAATGAACAAGGAGGGCAAAGTCAGAATTCCATGCTCCAAAAATAAAGGTCTACAAGACTCACGCACCCCGGCCTTAAACATATACCTTACAGCTCTCTTCTGCAGAACGAACACACTCTGAAATAATTGCCCCGAACATGAACCCCAGAAACAAATTCCGTACCGCAAATGAGATTCGATTAGAGCAAAGTAAGAGGATCTGACTGTATTAGGGCTAAATTGGTCAGAGATTGATCTGATGGCGTAACAATTTGAAGCCAACCGTGATCTTAGGGAACCAATATGACACTCAAATTTAAGCCGGTCATCGATGCACAGTCCCAAGAACCTGTTGTCAGTAACGTTTTTCAGCAAGCCATCACCCATACGAATCTCCCCAAGTTCACTGCCAAACGACATAACACTGATTTTCGATACATGTAAAGAAAGCCTATTGGCGTCACACCAGGTCTTAATCTTTTTTAAGTCGCAATTAACAGTATCGTTTAATATATTGGTATTTCTATCATGCCACAATATTGTGGCGTCATCTGCAAACAGAGTAAACTTACCATGCACGTCAAGATCTGCAAAATCATTCACGTACAGCAAGAACAGAACGGGACCCAGAACAGAGCCCTGTGGCACGCCATATTCCAACCCTTGAAGATCCGAAACACAGCCACCAAAAGAAACATTCTGTCTTCGATCCGACAGATATGATCCAAACCAATCATGCGTCCTACCCCTGAATCCATAAAGAGCAAGCTTATGCAGCAGTATCCTGTGATTCACACAATCAAAAGCTTTTGATAAGTCACAGAAAACTGCCGCAGCCACTTCCCCTTCATTAAGACTCATATACAAATTTTCCAGAAACGAGAATATTGCATCACTCGTACTCCTCCCCGCCTGGAAGCCAAACTGTTCAAACCTCAACACTCCATGCCTACCCAGAAACCCCACAACTCGCTTTTTGACCAATCTTTCCACAATTTTTGATAAAGTGGGTAAGAGAGCAATTGGTCTATAGTTTGCTACCTGGTCCTTATCACCACCTTTAAATTGGGGAATAACTGTAGCAACCTTTAAACAAGCTGGAAAATTGCCATTGCAAAAAGAATGGTTTATACACTCCACCAGAACACCCAGTGCATCATCCGGCAGCTCCAAAAATATCCTAATCGAGATTCCATCCCATCCTGACGCTCCGCTTCTCTTGATTTTAGAGATAGTACTTTTAAGCTCTTCGATATCGGTGGGGGATAAAAAGAAATAATCTGGGACATTAATATTTCCCAGGAACTGTGAAAAACAGACATTTGAGGGCATTACGCCAGACAGTGATGCAGCTATGGAACAAAAAAAGCCGTTCATCTCCTCGGCGGATAATTTGGAGTCCCCACATGTAGTCAGTCCCACAACTCCTTCCCCGCAACTCGTTGACAATCTTCCACGTTTCTCGCTGTCTATTGCTGGAGTATGCGATTCTATTGCCATAGTATAGGTGCTTTGCAGACCTAACAGTATGCCTATAAACTCGTCTATACTTGGAAAAATAGGCCATAAAATGTTCATTATCCAAAAAGTACTTCCTAATATAATGAAGAGACCGCATATTCTTAGCAGAAATTTTCAGTCCCTTAGTGATCCATGGTTTTTTGTTTTTTCAGGAAATGAATAATTAAAGTTGTCACACAACATCCCATGAAATGAACGCAAAGGACTGTTCAAGGCCAAGACAGGCTGCCAATTAGTAGCAGCACACAATTGCGAGAACCTACCATAGTTTGCTCTTGTGTACAACCTACCCTTAAGCCTAGTTTTTTGTCTCGGTCGACATTTAATACTAAACCTACATGAAATCGCCTCATGATCCGACAAGCCCGCCCGAATAACGTCACACTTGACCATGTCTCTATCAAAATTTGAACACATGTAATCCAGTAAGGTAGACGAGTGTGCAGTTGTTCGAGTGGGCCTATCGACAAACATGTGCAAATTAAACGAGTCAAGCAAACATTTCAATCTCTGCACATCGTTACCAAGTGTGTCAAAAAGGGTCTGTCCCATTCATAAGGAGGGCGATCCAATAATTATTGACAATAATTATCGTTCTATATCCATCCTATGTAACCTCCAAAATATTCGAGATTATCCTGCACAAATCTATCTTCTACAAGATCAAAAACAGGCTTTCCGTCGAGCAATACGGATTTTTCTCAGAAAGAAAGTATACCATTTCATGTACCGCGTTTAGGAGTTAGACAGCAACCCGCGTTCACTCTAAGATTGACGGGATCTAATATTCTGTACCAGAGCCCCATTTACAACATGTGCAAAAATTTCAATCTTGTATCAAATGCCTGTGATATATATACCAGCAGCTTATTTAAAGTCCTGAAACACCTGTATGAGGCGTCTGGTTTCCCACCTTAACTGTATCTACACATTCTTCATATTCATTTTTCATCTGTATTTCCCTTGTTTTCATTCCCTTCTTCCTTGAATTTTGGCTTATTTTTTTTTTAGTTTCCCTAACTGCGTTATTCGTACAGTTCTTTATCGGCTTCGTTCCTCTACATTCCTTATTTTTAGTCTTGGCTTAGTTTGCTAGTATATTTTAATTATAATTATTATTTATTTCATATTTTAGTATTTTAATTTGTATGTGAATTTCTTGTAATTGGGCGTTTGCCTGTTGGAAATAAAGAGCTTATTATTATTGTTATTAAAATCTAGCGAGGTATTACTTTCTTCTCAATTAAGTACCCTCTGAGCATAATACCTTAAAAATTCCATTTTTAGACTTTGTTGAACGAGAATCCCATCCTGGAGGCCATTCTCTTGTAGATCCAGACTATGTTGGCAAGAAGAGTTATCAGGAACTAATGGAACTAGATGCTAATGTTTCGAATGTAAGATTCGTGCCTTATATGGCTACAGTTGCCTTATTTTTTTGTTTTTTTAGGCCTCACAGTTTGTTGTTGCAAATATGAGTAACAGAGTTGACCAAATTGGACGCCAAGTATGTATAAATCGTTTAAAAAAATAGTAAATATCATTCATAATTGAAAATTAGGTAAATTAGATTAAGATACCTCACCTTTTCCTATTCTACTCAATAAACTAAGCCTAATATTTTAAAGCAAGCTTAAGCATTCAAGTGAGAATACTGTGTCTGGATCTATGTCTCAAAAAATGTAAGATGAATTACCTCATGTTCTCAGCTAATGCAACTGAGAATTACTATATGGAATACTTATCAAAATTATTCTTTCATTTGCTTGGTGGAAATGAACTAAGAGACATATATAGATACTAGATTTCAGTCCTTTCAATTAATTTAACTAAATATTTATGGTTTGGAATGTCATTTCAGTTTTAGAACTTCAAATATTCAAATTATATTCAACCAAATTACTTAACAGCCTGAGTATTGATATTATGTCATATTTCTTTTCTTTTACTGTATCTAGGCAAGTAAAGATATGGCTAGCTCACTAGTAATGAAGAAAGCGGCAAGAACTAAAAATCTGAATAATTCAGTTTGTTCCTTAATTTATTAATCGAACTATTTTAAAAAAAAAGATCTTATGTTGTAATCAAAAGGTACTTACAGCAGAACTATATTTCGTCGAAGAGCTTCAAAACATCCTTCTATAACTTTAGTTTTGAATCCACTGAATATTGGCAGAGTATTTAATATATACGAATTTTGGTAGATGAAATACCTGCACGAAAGTCTGCAAAAAACATTTAGAGATACGCTACGAGACAGTGATTTGCATATGGCAGCATGTAACTTTGTGAAGAAGCCAGGACAAACTTACCATCTATATGAAAGACCGTCCGGTCAGAAGTATTTCAGTATGCTATCTCCAGAAGTAAGTATGGACAAAATTTCGCTCTATTAATTTATAATATTTAAGACAATTAGGATTTGCACTGTTTGCAGTTAGGCTAAACATTATTAAATAATCAGTTTTTCCACATTTTGAAATAATATTTTTTTTAAAGTTGGGTTAGCACATGAAGTGCTCATCATTAAAATGAGTACATTTGTATATTTCAATTTCCACATGCCGAGATTTTCTTAGTTCGCTTATTTGTCTGAAAAAGTACATTTTAATCCAGCAACGAGCAATAACCCTCATATCAGAGAATGTGCTGTCCTAGGGAAAATTTTGAAATTCGCTTTTTATAAAGATTAGATCACGAAGCCTGCTGTTTTTAGTATAAGTGAATAATCTACCATCTATAGGTTGTAGACCGATGTACATCGGCACATCAAAATAAAAATATACATATTTTCATTCATAACTGTAAAGTCTGTTAAAGTATCTTCTAATCTTTAAGGATTGGCATGGAAATACGCCCCATACTTTCTTAGGCAGCTGGTATTTAGAATCTGACCAAAGTTGGACACCGTCAAATGAAAGGCAAATGAAATTCGAAGGCGCAGGCTTCATAAGGAAGTTATATTCAACAAAATCCATTCAGTAGGTCCTATATGTAATATTTCTGGTAAAAGTAAATACTCTAGCTTGATGTATGTATTTTAAAATATATATAGTCAAATCTATATGTATATAATTATTTTAATATGTATTTTTTTAAATCCATTTATGTTCCCTTATCTGCTTAATTTCAGCGTTTCCTATGCATTTTCTTAGTTGGCATTAAAAAGTAAACACAAAAATGAATAAACATCAACATATTGAATTTTCACCGTGATTTTGAATTTTTTTCCTCAAAATCCCATTTCATATTTTTTTATCTGCTAATTCAACTGTGTTTAGGCAATTAATTACTGCAGCGACTTTAAATACTTAAAACAAAGTAGGGAAATAAGTAAGAAGTAAATTAATTTAAATATCAACTTTGATTAATATGATAAAATGATGTAGGATTAGTAACAGGCAATAAAGCATATTAAAATGCGGTTATATAATTTGCAATCTAAAACATCTTGAAGATAATAAAATGCTTTCTTGCTTTAACATTTTGATTTATCCCTTATCTATTACAATAAATTACCATCAATGAAATGAACATAACTCCTGACTTCCTGTGCATCATGGAACATTGGTATACAGTGAGTAAGGTAAATAGCTTCCTATGGAGGGTTATGAGATGGCTTCCAACTACGCTAGGGACAACACCATACATGGACGGACAGAAAACTTGTGCATGAAAACCTAGATGTTGAAAATGTTGGGCATATCATAGAAATGAGCATAGAGGGCCAAATTGAATACTCGTCTGTAGTGAGTAGAGCGTTTAGAGCAGTTGGCAATTTGTATTTATCGCCTACCAAGGGATCCCGAAGATATTTTGAACCTCCGTTAATCCTTTTTAAAATTATAAACATATTCTCTGTGTTGCACTAAGTGACACACTACATGCTAGATACCTCACGGATCTTCTAGTAAGCTTGAATATGACAAACAATTTTTAAACCAACCAGGATCACAGTAAATATTACAACATTAGTAAATACATTTTTATAATTTTCACAAATAATTTCAGGCACAGGTAGTTACCATGAGGCTCAGATTCTGGTTGTCACTATACTAGACGATCTAGAGGATGTTGCCATCACAATTAAAAAAATTATTTTCTCTGGGGCAAACTTACAAGGCTGGCAAAGCTAAACTGGGATGTGTTAAGTTCGGTCGGTGTGCACCAGGCCTACGATATTTTCTTTGGGAAGTTTAATATAATTTTCAAGTTATTATTTCCTCTAAAGACTGTACAAAAATATCGACGGACATGGATCACTCTAAGCATAAAAACATTATCCAAAAACAAGCGAAATATGTACAAGGTGGCTACGTATAAAACATTTAAGATCACAACTGCTCATCAGAAATCAAACAAATTCGTTTCTAAATAATAGATATTTACATTCGCCCATCTTAAGTGGAATAGCCTCTTAGCAAACGTGTTATGGTAAATAATAAGCGAAAGTATACTTTCTGAAGATATATTTCTATAAAATAAAAAATATTCAGAAAAAAACGCTTGTTAAATCAACAAGTTTATTGTTGTATAAAATTTAAATAAATATTTTTGTGTAACAAAAAAATTCATACTCAATCAACATAATTCAAATTGAACACTGTGGCACAAATGAATAAGACCACTTTTTGCGCCCGAGTTTGAAGAATACTCACTTTTATTTTACTCATTTTTTTTTTCATCTATTCTCAACTAGAAAGTGTAATTTTCTATAATGCTACGTCACGTTTGTCCTATGTGCTGCAAAAAGAGAAAAAAAATCTTCAGATGCAATGGTAAACCAAAAAATATTGAGTTGGAACCGTCGCGCGTCGTCGTTCCATCTACGAAATCATGAGTCATGAGATAACAGGAATCATGTTGCTCTAGATTTCCATAGAAGTGGCTGTAATTCTCAAAGTACAGGGTGTTATTTAAGTACGTGGGCCAAACTTCAGGAGGTAACTCTTTGAGTGATTTTAAGACAAAAAGTTTATATAAACGTAGGTCCGGAAATGCACTGTTTCTAAGATACAGGGTGTCAAACTTTAAAAAAAAATCGTTTTTTTGTTTCTGAAAACTAAGCAAGATACGCAAAAAAGTTGTATTTTTAGTCCCTTAATCCGAAATAGGGCTGTAAGGGGTAACAAAGAATGAAGACCGACCCAACTGACAACCTCACCTGCACGTGGTGCACCCTGCTAGATAACCAACGAGGCTCTGTCGACCGAGTGATTACCGGTATAAGTAATCCCCACTTGTCAGTCAACAGCTTCGGGTGGAAGAACTGACAAGTGGCAGGGCAACTCATTGTCCTGGGGTTGAGAAATTAACTCCAAGGCGGATGAACTAAAACAATTAGTGAACGGCATTGGGATGCAGAAGGCATCATGGGCAACCACTGCATTAAAGGCTTACAAAGCACTGCCACATGGCAATGTTCAAACTAAATAATGATTCCGGAGTAAGCACCCCGATCGGATCTCCGGGGGGAGCAAGAATGAACAAGGATGTGAAGACACAAAAACTCGGTCAACAACGTACAAGACTGGGTACCTGGAATGTGAGAACCATGGCCCAAACAGGTAAAATACAAATACAATGAAAGAATAATGATAGTCCAAATAAAAGCAAATCCAACAAATGTCAACATCATACAGGTGTATGCACCCACAAGTGAACATGAATTTTTATCCCTGAATATTTTGAAACCAAATAGAATTAATTTTAAAAAATGTCCATTTTATTCCTTCATTGTCTTTTTTTTATTTGGAATGTACTTTTATTTCATAGTTTCTAAATGGATTTCAGGGCAATCGGTTCCCAGAAAAATGATCGAAATGTGGTTTTGACGAAAAAAGTGACATTTTCGGATTATTTTTTGTTTTTTTTTTCTAATTTTTGAACTAAAATGTATAAGTACATTCTTAATTAAACATAAGTGAACATGTTTTATATACAAATTAGTAACATCAAAGATAAAAAGAAATAATTGCTTATATGTCAATGTTTCCTCATGAAAAAAAAAATAAATAAACAGAGTACTTACTGGTTTTTGGTAACCTTAGAAACTCGGTGTCTCTAATGGTAACTTCGTGAGGTTGCTCGTGGTAATTGTAAATTACATGTAACATTTTTTCTTCGCCAAGGACTGGATCAAAGAAACCGGGTAAGTCACTCTACAAGAAAGAAATAATTTGTAACATTTTATAAGTTTCACAGTCAAAGTCGAAACTAGCTTTATTGTTTAAACTTGAGTGTTAACAAAGCCTTGGTACAAAAAAAAATCATTAAAATATACATACATTTAAAAGATTTTAAAAAGAGTTACAACTAATTAAATACAAAACAAAAACAATTTCATATTCATACATGGAATACCTACTTAATACTAAATACTAGTCAATAGAAATAAAAGTCAAAATTACACATTAAGAGCCAAAAAAAAAACATATTATACATATAAAGGGACAAAAACCTAAAACATCCAAAAGACATATACTTGATATTTCAGTCAAAAACAGTCTCCTAAAATTCTTCCAAGGTATAATATGCCCCAGGTGCCAAGACCCTCTTTACTGTTTTCCTGATTTTTTTTAGGATATTAATCCTCTTAACCTCTGTGGGCTGATGGTTAAAAAGCTTTCTGCCCTCATAACAAATGGATAATGTGGTATTGGAAGATTGAGTGAAAAAGGATGTCGGGTTGGATATGGTCCAAACTGGTTGAGTTCATTCCTATATTTAAAAACAATTAAAGTTACCGTCTCTAGGATAAACAACGGCGGGAGTCATAAACTTTTGCGGCACAAAGATAACGAATTGCACCCTTTTGGAGTAAAAACAATGAGGTAAATAAATATTGAGAGCATGCCGCCAAAATGCAATGGGAAGATGAGGTTTGATAACAGCATAGTATGCATTTTTGGCCATAGCAAAACCCAGATTGTTTCTAATTACTTTAAGGGCATAACACCCAGAGGAAGTTTTTTTTGCATGTGATCCTCAAATCTTAAGGAACTGCAAATGTTTAGGCCTAGAAATTGGTTAAATTTAAGAACCGGGAGTAGTAAAGCATCCATACAAATACCCTGAACAACACATCTAAAAGATAAAATGCTTGTTTTTGATGTTCTAAAATAAAGAAAATTGGAATCACACCAATTCTTCACCATCATGAGAGATATTCCTGATTAACCTTGTCAAATCACATCATGCCATAAAACAGTTGTGTCATCCGCAAAGATCGTAAAGGCCCCTTTTATTGGAATTTGTGGTAGATTATTGACGTCTAGTAGAAACAATAGGGACCGAGACCAGAGCCCTGCGGAACATCAGAACCAACATTCCCTTCTTGAGATTCTTCATCATTAAATGACACTATCTGTACTCGATCACATAACACTCAAACCACTGAAGGATGTGCCTCTAAGCAGCATTCCGTGATTCACGCAGTCAAACGCTTTCGACAAATCTCAGAACACTGCCGCAGTAATGTCCCCAACATTCATCCCTCTGTAGAGGTGTTCCAGAAAGTGGAAGATAGCATCCCCAGTGCCACCGTTCCGCTGATCTTGATTCTCACTTTTATGTTTATTTAAATACGACATTACTCGAGTCTTGACGAGTTTCTCTACAACTTTAGTTAATGTGGGAAGCAGAGCTATAGGACGGTAGTTGGAAGGGTCATCCCTTCCCACTCTTGCGCAGAGGAACAACACAACAATGCGACAACAATAGAAAAATGGCATAATATATTCCTAAGAACAAGGAGACGAAAACCTAAAAATCTTGCTCTTAATAGCTTCATTTCGGAAATAGAGGGCGTTTATCTAAAAGGAAAATAAATAAACTTCCTTAGTATTATCAGCATGCTCCTTTCAACGCCGACACCAAAATCATTAATATACAATAGCAAAAAACTGTTTAACCACCATCCTGACCAGCTAAGGAAAATATTTTCTGCAAGACTGTAAAAGGGTTTAGGTAGGATGGCTATTTATGTTAATGAATCTCTCACGAGTAACAATTATGATTTAAATTGTGAATAATGATGTTTTAATAGTTTTGATATTAACTTTTGACTTTACTTTGATTATTATGATTTCAACTACTTTGTATTTGTTTTTATATATAAATTTAATGTATATATGCACTGTTTTTTTCTTTTATTTTTACATTCAGATTACGTGTAGCAAAACTGATTTGTTTTAATCTATAGTCTATTTGGAAATGCTGCGAAGTTGGAAATTATTGTCCGATAGAATCTTAACAGACTTTCCATGGGCGTTCCTTAAATCAAGATGTTAAAAATCTAACACTGTGGAAAATATCACGTAAATATGGAAATATTAATATCAAAATATTACATGTTATATAATATCATAATTTACTTGAATTACTTATTTTAACCCTCCAGGTTGGGGGTTGAGGCGTCGGGCCAACCCCTCGACACTCGCCAAAATTATATAAAGGTTAAAACTTCCAGTAACAAGCCTCGGGAAAAGCACAACAAACGAAGACGACCCAAGCTAAGAAAACGGACAATGAATATTGGTACATGGAATGTACAAGGTCTCTTCCATAAAATAAATGATGTTATGAGCGAACTAAAAATCTTAGACATGGATATGGTAGTACTAACGAAAACAAAAAAGAAAGGACAAGGCTCAGAAAATCTGGGACGGTACGATCACTTCTACTCAGGGGTGTCCAATGATAAAAGAGCACATACTTATTCGGAAAAGCTTAAGAGGATGCATAACGTCCTGGGAAGCAGTGAACCAACGTATTATCAAAATGAATATATGTGTGCATGGAAACAAGGTCACGGTTATGGAGCCTACGGGATAAACGATGATGCCCTAGTACTAGATAAGGAAGAATTCTTCGAACAACTCTCGTACGAAATATCAAAGATAGGATCCTCGAGAGACATCATATTACTAGGGGACCTAAATGCGAGGACAGGAAAATAACGCTCGGATAAAATAATAGGCCAATTCGGAGAGGACACTTTGAACGATAACGGAAACAAGACTTATAAACATGTGCGACCAAAATAACCTCCGAATTTTAAACGGGGTTTATCAGCAACGAATAATACATAAGTATACCTGGGTTCAACACACTAGGAACCTAAAATCCATTATAGACTACGTAATAACCCGGCAAGACGCAAAATGGAAAACCCAAGACGTACGAGCGTATAGAGGGGCAACCTGTGGAAGCGACCATTACCTTGTTAAAGCAAAAATACTCCCCCCGGTCCGACAAACTAACAGAAATGAAGGAAAGGAAGAAAAAGAATTAAAGAATACAGAAACCAAATACAACCTAGATAGTTTTGATCACGAAAGCGTAAAGAAGCTGTATAGAAAACGACTCGATCAAAAACTCACACAGAAATTTTGCCAGCACAGAACGGTACAATTACATCAAGGAGTGCCTAAAAACACTGCAGAAGAAGTCCTGGGAAGATACGAAAAACCAAAACGGAAGAAAGCATAATGGTGGGATGAAGAAAACACCAAAAGGCAAAAATACAACAGATACCTTAATATTAAAACGGATTAAAGTAAAAGTAAATACAAAGCAGCCGAAAAAAACAGTTCGCGCAGCAATAGCAGAAGTACCGAAAGCTGGAAAATACTCAGATCTCTACGCCGAGAGGAGAAAAAAGACATCATCTGGCCAATCACCCTACAAAAATGGGACGAATACTTTGCCAAACTATTAACGGAAGATAGGGAAGAATACCAACAACTAGAAGCGAATACACAAATACGAACCAAAGCATCCCCAATCAGGATTAATAGTAGAGAAGACGGGTATGTCAAACACTAAAAAACAAAAAATCGGCAGGCCCAGGCAACATCCCACCAGAACTACTTAAACGCGGTACAGAAAAACTTTACGAACATCTAGCCAATCTATTTCAAAAGTGTCTAAATGGGGAGAGCATCCCTGAAGAATGGAGATCATCGTATATAACAACGATACATAAGAACGGAAGTAAGGATGTTTGCGACAACTATCGAGGAATCGCCGTGCTCGCCACTGTCTCGAGAGTTTACCCACCCTTTTTAAAATATATTTGGAACAAGCCCTAAAGACATGGAAAAGAAAGTGTAGTGGTATTGGAATACCACTAAACGAGTGCATATTATACACCCTTTGCTTCGCTGACGATTGAATAGTCCTGGCCCAAGAGTATGAGGAATTAGAATATATGACTCTTAAACTAGTTGAGGAGTACGGCAAGTGGGGCCTGGAAGTTAATATTCACAAGACATAATATATGTGTATCGGAGGAGAATAGAGAAGTCTGGTTTTAGAACAACTGCAGCAAGAGATCAATCAATGCAAAAAATACAAATACCTCGGCATGTACATCACAAATGACGGGAACATGGACGAGGCGATTAAGCACGGCAGGTGATTAGACAACTCAACGGTATACTATGGGACAGAACAATATCCAAAGAAAACAAACATAGAATATACAATATCATAGTTAAGAGCATTGTTACCTATAGTAGTGAAGTATGGCCGCTGAAAGAAAAAGTAACAATTTAAATGCTAGTTAGATTTATATCAGCTTTAAAATGGGTTTAAAATGGTCGGTAGAAGTACTGGGGTTTTATGAACACCTTCAAACATGCTAACAGATCTTAAAGTCCTTTTATTCTAAAAAATAAGTTTTAAAGCAGCCTTGGCAGCAATAATATTAAGTGTCCATGGACTTGAGACCGGTTATTCTTGTGTTAGCTTTAACAAGGTATTTTGTTATCAATCTTGAACCTTGTTGATCTACTGGGGGTTTAAAGTATGTTTAGTTTTAAAATAATCTGTCTTAAGACTATAGCTTTAAGTTGGGTTTAAAACATAGTCTTTAAGCACTTCATAAAACTTGCAGTTTTATATAAGATAGCAATAAAGCTCAAGTCTTAGATTGGCTACTTAAAAGACTGTATTAGGATTACTGGAAAAATATATTGCTTCATTAAGGCTATATAATTTTTACAAAATCCTATTGGACTTTTCTATTGCTTTCTTAAACTATTACTTTAACTCTTACCGCCTAGAGCTCTTTTAAAGCGGCCATCTTGTCATTCTGACTATCGGTCGTGATTCAGTAGCGGTGTTCAATATTGTTTCACATAAATACTTACAAGTTACAAGAAATGGCAATTTAAAAAAAAGTAAAGTTGCGATCTTTAAAGATAATAAATGAAAATGCAAATCAACATATCAACTGGACAAAATTTGAGGTTATGGTGATCTAATTGGGTGCGGAAAACTTGATCGCAGCGCTAGAAGACTTATGCGACACCGTGGTAAGGCCAAGTAGTTTTATGAGCAGGCCGAGCAACCTTGGTCAAGACTAAGAAGCTTTACTCTAAGGAACAGTTAGGAGTAAACAGATTAATTACAGTAAATAAAAGGTTATGGCAAAACTAATAAGATTTATGCCTTCTTTCTAAGAAACCTTGAGGTTTTAAATGATAAGAAGCCATATTTTTTACCAACAGCACAAACCTCCATAGTGGAAATGTTTTAGGGAGGTAATATTATTCAATAATTTTATCAAATTTTCGCAGTTCCTACCTTAAAAAATACGAGGATTTTAACAGTAATACAATATAAGATTATAAGCAAACATTTTTAAGTTTGCTTATAATAATTAAACCTTGTTTAGAATTAGTCAATAATAATTTAATTATTTAAAAAGCAGTAAATTTAAGGCGCTTTAATTTTTAGAAGGTATCTTTCCATATTTCATCGAAAAAGTCGACTGCGTTATTATTTTTGTCTCCCATTTCGGCGAATTTACCAGAAAAGGTATTGCACTTCCTCCATGTTTATTCTTAGGAGTTGGAATGCATCATCGACTAGACGACATCACATGACGGATATTTGTTTGATGTAACTGGTTTACAGGTTATGATAATTGTATCTAAAGATGTTCTAAATCTCAAGTTCTTAAACTCATCCTAATCTTAGATCACTATAAATCCTATGGTTCTAAATGACACTTGCTAAAAGTTTTATGATTGCCTTGAAGGCAATGATAAGAGAATCGGTTTCAATGCAAGTTGGTTTTAAACAAGCTTTAAGATTTGGTCTTGAGACCCTCATAGGCGTGGGCCCTTTGGCTGTAAGAGAGCTTTTATCTTGCCTTCAAGAGGTTGTCTAAAGCAGAAGGTTTTAAGTGAGTCTTATTCATTTGGCTGTAACAATATCTTGAAAACCATATTAAAGCTTCTTTTGTTACTTAGGTTGGAAGCCACAGAAATGGACTATTGGAGGCATGCCGCCGGTAAATCATAGTTGGATAGAGTGAAAAATGAAAGGATCAGAGAGATTATGGGAGTCAAAAACACTATAACAGAGGACATTCAAATAAACCAATTTAGATGGTACGGGCACGTCCAGAGAATGGAAGGCTATCAAGGCAAGCACTCCAATGAGTCCATGGGCGCCCCAGGGGAGAAGGAGGAGAGGAAGAACCAGACTGAGCTGGAGAGAGGGGATAGACAAGAACATCAGATCCAGAGGGTTAAACGAGAACTTATGGGAGGACCGAGACCAATGGTGACTGGAAATCAGAAGACGGTGAAGAACGTTATGAAGTGATATATACATATTTTGTACCTGATCATACCTGAATTATTATTTATGATGTGCCTATTGGATATTTCCGGCCATTAGCTTGTTCAAGTTTAGTATTTGTGATAAGACGATCCAGACCGGTTGATACCGAAAACTGTAAAAATGGCAAGTTCTCAGTTTTTTTCCCAGTGAAGAGAAATTTCCAAGCGTACTTTATCAGGCGAAAAGCGGACATAAAACAGTGGCTTTTGAAAAAAATCCATTTCGAAGGAGACATGGTCAAAAAGGAGCTTTTGAATACAGCAAACATGGAAAAGCACAAATATACTAGATATATGGTCGACGAAGTGGCAAACAAACGTGGTATTGTTGTACTTCGACTTCCGCCCTACCACTATGAGCTATATCCCATAGTTAGTTTGGGTTAGTGGCAGCTTGACAATATGGTTGATGAAACAGTAGAGCCAATTATTATACATGTGGGTAAGAGTGACAACTCAACCAATTGTTCATATGACAATTTGTAGTTTTTTTTTTAATTGAATACATTATTTGTATTATCGTATTATTGTAGTATTGTCGTGTATATTATGGTATATATCATTGCATATATTTCAGTTTTTTTAATTATTTTCTATATTTTTAAATCTTGAATAATTATTATACATCTGTTTATTTGTCTAGTTTCAGAAATACCATTACACCTATACTTTCTTAATGTCGATGTATTTCTATACCCACAAAAAACCGTTTATATTAGAAAACATGTCCAGCGTTGTTAATGAGACGCTACTGAGTACTGCTCAAAGATCTGTACAGTTCGTATTTCTTTCATATGTAAATGAAGTCAATTGTATAATTTATGATGTACACCTGCGTTTCGCTCGTATTCGAGTGTGTCAAGCCTAATTGTATATATGTAGTAAAACGAATTATGTAGCTTTACGATAAAATAACCAATTCAGTTTTGGCCCCCGGTATACTTTTTTACTTTAAGATTCTATCGGACAATAATTTACAACTTCGCAGCATTTCCAAATAGTCTATAGTTGTACATTTAAAGGGTTCCTTTAGCACGGTGAATTTTGACAATGAGTGATTTCAGTTTGGTACTATTTTAGTATTTAATTTATTAGCACTGGTTGCAGTTTTTGTTGTTTGGTCGATTTGTTCTTTATGTATTTCACGCTAATGTGGATTATTTTATCTTATTACATAATGACTTAATCATATTGGGGTAGTTTGGGTTTTACATTGCGTTGCCGTTTTAGGCATATTTCGCTTAGAATTTTATTTAGTGGTCGCTTTTCGGTGGCTGCTAATTACACGTAAAACCATAAAGGGAATTAAGTAATCAACAAAAACAAATATGGAAATAATGTACTAAGTATTTCTGTTGTCAATTACCTTTGAGTTTTCGTGGATTACCAATTTACTATCTTTGACAAGACATTGGACCGGAACAGTGACATCTATTATGTCATTTGACAATTCAGTATCACCCGAATCTAAAAATAGTGAAACAATTGCATATATTGTGGTAAAAGTTGCTATTTTGTATAATATCAAGCTAGTTCGCATAATAAACAAATAGGCTGATGTTTTCTTCAAATTTAGCCACTGTACCTTGGATTAGAAATAGCTACTAACCCAAGCAAGTTAACTTAAGGTACATTTCCTGAAATTGAAGATAAGACGCGACTTGCGCGAAAACTAAGTGAAAAGTATACAAAACAACCAAGTACACATTTAAACCATAACGTAACAATTAGTAATTATTTAGCTTTATATTTACTTAAAGTACAAAAATAGCTACCTTTAATAATTTTCCCATATATTGCCTTTATTATGACTAGGCCTTTCTTTCTTTGCTCTTCTTCTTTTATCCTAGAGTAGGTGGCTTGCATTAATTCCTGAGCTGCCATTGCTTCTCTCCTAAAAAAACAATAATAATTTAATACTTCAAAATCAATTTTCCTGATAATTATTATAAAACACGTCTGTGTCTGACTATTCTGACATAAAAGTTTCGTCTTGAGCGACCGTTCAGACCCATCAGCTAATTTTCGGGGAATAAACGGAGAGGAACAGCCCCGCAAGAACATACTACAAGTATTAAGTAATCTTAGTGAACTTAAGGACGTTCGCTATACTACTCTCTAATTTTTACTTCATTATCGCATTTACTGAAACTTGGTTAGAATGGAACCGACATAGCTGACTTATTTGCAAAAATGTTTTTCTTCGATATGCAACCCTAAAAAATCTTGAAATCCTAATATAAAAACTTCTACAAATTTTATAATTGTTATTTCTCATGCTAATAATATTAGAACGTCGAGTTTAACAAGTGAGGTGGTTCACCACAAATAGTACTACTACCAGAATACCACAAATAGTACTACTGCGTTGTCTAAAAATGTCGTGAAGTGCACCAAGTGTACATGTTTCGATACTCGGACAACGTTGACGGTATAAGCTATATAACAGGACACGGTTCCTTCACGGGTATATATTATAGTCCCTAGCCTTTCCTGGCCTGTGGCACACACATATAAAAAAAATGATGCTCATCTTCATTTTACCTTCCCATGTACTACATTTTATCAAAATCTCTAGGCTTTGGTAAGTTTCCTGAAGTTTGCAAATTGTCAAACGTGTGACCAACTTACAAGTCTGGTAGGGACAATCTTAAGAACTATATTGTTTATATCCTGACTTATATAATTAATAACTTTAAAATTTGAAATTTTTCCAGACCAGCCCAAGGTTCCATGAATAATTCCATTGTATAAAAAAGGCTTATGTTAGGAGTGGCTTATGAAAAACTCACCAACCCGTTTGGCCAGGGTGGTGTTTTAAGGACACAAACCCCTTATGTATTCGGAAACGATACGAAGGCTTTCAGTCCCCGGCAGTTCAACACTGTAGCGATCGGACAAGACCAAGAACAGAGGGTGCTAAGAATCACCGGCAGAGATCAAGCTACCATGGAAAACGACTTTTGCACGTTGCCACCCACAATATACGAACGCATATACTCCAGCATGTTAGAAGGAATGTTCTGGGTATGAGCGAGGTTAGAGGATCAGGAGAAGGTCAAGGGACGTTAAAGACTGGAAATGTTCTTTATTATAGGGGAGAGAACACATGTATCAGAGGAATAGGTTTCTTAATAAACAAATATGTGGTAGAGAATATACTACATGTAGGGAGTATATTACCAAGAGTAGCATACATAATTATCAGGCCGAACAAAATATATAATATAAGAATAGTCCAAGCATATGCACCTACCTCTACGTCTACTGAAGAAGAGCTTGAAGTATTTTATGACGATATCGTTACTGCCCTAGAACACTCCACAGCACATTACACAATACTGATCGGATACTTTAACTCAAAAATAGGACATAAAGGAAATGAAGAGGAAACTGCAATTGGTGAGCATAGATATGGTACTAAACTACTAGAATTTGCATTACAGCGTACCATATATTATGAATACATTTTCCAAAAAACGTACAAACAGAAAGTGGACATGGTCAAGTCCAGTCGGCATTACAGAAAACGAAGTAGATTTTATAATAACAGATCGCAAAGAAATCGTACAAGATGTGACCGTGAAAAATGATGACCAAGAAAAAGAGGAAAAGTCAGTTAAAGAAAAAAAAAATTAGAACAATACGAAGCAGTCATCTACGAAATTAAGAACTTAAAGAAATAGAAGAAATTAATGATCAGATAAATTTAGCATTAAACACTGCATTCTAATGCAGTGGTTTTCTAAAACCACTATGAAAAATATACCAACAAAAAAGATAAGCTGAACACGCATACAAATCAACTAATAGAACAAAGAAGATTGCTGAAAAGGAAAGATACACAAGAATACAGGGAACTGAGTAAACAAATTGCAACGGAAATTAGGAAAGACTGTCGATTATATAACACTCAGGTCATAACAGAAACAACTGAGCAGAATAAAAGCCTAAGGATAATGAATAGAGAAATGAATATGGGCAGGTACGATATACAAAAACTGATGGATCCACAGGGCAACATAACAACAAATAAGGATCAAATCTTGCAATTAGTGGAAGACTTCTTCGCTGGACTATATAGGAAGCAGCTTAATACTAATGAAGCCGATCTTATACCAAGAATTTTGAACGTAGGGTCGGAAGACATTCCCGAAATCAGCTGTGAAAAACAACAAAGCGCCGGGGGAGGACGAAATCATAATAGAGGCTATTAAGGCAGCCACAGAAGAACTGGTGCCTGCCTTGAGAATACTGTTCAATAAATGCTTAGAAGAAAGCAAGGTCCCTGCCAATTGCACTAATGCTTTAATTGTTAGTATGCATAAGAAGGGAAATCCAGCAGATGTAAAAAATTATAGACCGATTAGCTTGCTCTCTCAACTTTATAAACTATTTATGAAGATCCTGATAAAACGACTGACTTCCAAGCTAAAATTATTATCAGCCCAGAGAACAGGCAGGACTTAGAGCCGGTTTTAGCACAAACGATCATCTACACGTAATACACCTAATAAAAAGCCAAATAGAAAAGAGTGTTGTACTCCAAACAAACCACTCGTATTAATTTTTGTCGACTATGAAAAAGCTTTCGAATTTAGAACTAATTAAAAGTATATATAAAAATTCTACTGCATGCGTTAGTTTACATAGGAGTGGAAAGTTTAGAATTGAACGAGGAGTGCGCCAAGGCGATACTTTTTCTCCAAAATTATTTGTAACCATAATGAAATTTATGTTTAAGGGTATAAATTGGAATAATATGGGACAACGGCGAAAAACTGATCTTGTCATCATCGCAGACAGAATTGACAACGCAGTTGAAATGCTTAACATGCTCAATATACAATCACAAAAGGTGGGCTTAAAAATGAATCTGTCGAAAAGCCAATACATGACGAATCTGGTCTTAAGTAATGGTGTGCAGATAAATAATACATACATTGAACAAGTAAGTTCCTACAAATATCTGGGACATGAAATCTGCCTAGGACGTGACAATCAAACTAAAGAACTGGACAGGCGGATTGGTTTAATTAAGTTGAAAAGGAACGTCTTCAACGCTAATACAGCTATATGCCTAAAGAGGATTTGATCAGTGTGTGCTTCCTGTTCTTATCTATGGAGTAGAAACCCTGACCCTAATTCGACGCACTATCAAAATTCAAGTGGCTCAACGAGCAATGGAACGCTCCATGTTGCGAATTACCCGAAGAGATAGAATTTCTAATAGAAATATTAGGGAAAGAACTGGAGTGGAAGATGCGATCAATAGAATAACCCATCTTAAGTGGAATTGGGCAGGACATGTAGCTAGAATGCGAGATAATCGATGGACAAAGCGTGTCTCGGAATGGCGCCCTAGAACCGATGCCTATAGAAACAGAAGAAGACCCCCATTAGATGATCAGATAACATAAGAAGAGTATCATCGAATTGGATGATGGCACAGGGCAGAAATGAGTGGCTAATATTGAGGGAGGCTTATGTCCAGCAGTGGACGACGAAGGCTGCGTGATGATGATGATAAAAAGGCTGCCATAAGGACTTAAACAACTGTAGACCAATAAGTTGGCTACCTAGCCTTTCAAAGATATTTGAACGGGTAATGTGCTCTCGTTTAGTGCAATTTATGAATAAATGAGGGGCAGATCCACCATGACTGAAATTTTTTAGTTCAATCAAGCTATAGCTTGATAGAAAATAAAAACTTAGCCTTAGGCATGCTTATAAATTTAAGTTAAAGCATATGATTGTATAGATAGAGATTTGTTATTGTATAAGTTAAACAAGTGGGGTATTAGGATGGAAAGTGTGGTGGCTTGCAAGGGCGGTAGTGAAATTAGCTCAGCTGCACTACAGAACTTACTGGCAAAGCGCAGTGAAGTATTTTTTATAATTTACCCTAATTATCTCAGTAATATTGACTGACGACACAAACTTATTAATTCCAGGTTCAAGCCTTCAAAATCTTAGTAGCAATGTAGAAGTGGCATTTAATGTGATAAATAATTGATTTTCATAGAATAAATCGATTCTTAATGATAATAAAACTAAATACATTTTATTTAGAACAGAAACCTGATAGTATTATTCTGGGTGTAGAACAATTTGTAATAGATAACAAAGCCAAATTCTTAGGCGTCACCATGGAATAGTTTCTATCATGGAACAGTCATATTAATTAATAACATATGCCTTAAATTACGTAGTATAAGCTATGGAATGAAAGTAGTGTTAAATTACATGGACATAAAAACATTGAAAAGTTCGGTCATGAGATATGGAATATTGTTCTGGGGGAGTAGTGCAGAAATATAGAGAGTCTTTGTAGTACAGAGCGACAGAGCCATAAATAAAATGATAGTTTTAGATTCCTGTACAGGTGTATTTAGACAGTTGAACGTAATGATAGTATATGCTGTCTACATCTTTGAATGTTTAATGTTTCTGTTTAAGAATAGGGAAAAGTTCGTTTTTGTAAATGCCCATGGTACCCATGTAAGATCGCATGATGTAACGCATCCTCGACATCATTTAACTGTGATTGAAAAAGGTCCTTACTAAATGTACATTAAATTTTACAACAAACCGCCAAATCATATAAAACATATTGAGAGTGTGATGAAATGGAAAAAGTGCTTAGTGACATTGAACCATATTCAAGGAATGGTAAAACATTCAATTATTGTGTTGATGCCATTTCATTTTATATGTACAGTTGTCTATTTTAATTTGAAATAAAGAAGTATTATTATTATAGGTCAATCAATATTCTTTTTGCTCTAACAAAATACTAAGTCAACAACATGGCTTTGCTTCTGGAAGGTCAGTTGACGTCAACTTGTTTCTTTTTGCAGGTTTTATTAATAGATCGTTTGAGAGCGGTACTATATATACGGACTCTAGGGCAAAGCCTTTCATAATGTCAATCACACATCTTACTGTCACCAGTTTCTAATTATGGTGTATCATGGCCGTTGTGCGTTTGGTTAATCATACTTGCCTGAACGAAAAGAGCAAGTGAAAATTGATGGCCACTTATCGACACAATTTAGTGTAACGTCCGGGGTGCATATAAAGCAACAGCATCCGTGCTAGCTATACGCCATAGGACAACTGTAATATAAATGTTCATTAAATGTGCATGCTTTCCATGCATCGGTTTAGTTTTTGTGAATTTTTGTTGGTTGCGCCTTAAGGGTTTATTCGCTGCGAAGGCGCAACCGACAAAATCTAACCCAACGCATGAAAAGCGTGCACATTTAACGAACATTTATATTACATTCGTCCTATGGCGTATAGCTAACACGGGTTATGCGTCCAAGGTACCCCAAGGTTTCCACTTGGAGCCTCTAGTATTCACTCTATTTATAGATGGCTTGGACAATGAGCAAACTATGACCTATTTCAACTTAACTGACATTGCGTAGTAAGATGCTTTTTTTTGTTCCCAATTACAAGATTAAGAGCCCTGAAATTCTGGAATGTTTCGCATGTACCTACTTATCAAATACGTAAAAACTATCTCTTCTTTACAGTTCTAAGTGTAACTCGTATTATCTACTTCACAGTCTTTTAACTTTGATGCACCCTAATTTTTTTAACGTTTCTAAATATTAACCAATCCTCTGTCCTTTGGTATTTGAACTTGGATGAAACATTGATAACTAAATAAATATTTCAGATGCGTTGGAAACCTCTTATAATGAACTATTTTGTATAAAAATTAAAGTCGTAGAGTTGGTCAGTCGGTTTTAATTTTTCATAAGATTTTTTATCGTCTCTTTCATTACTTATATATCTTTTCCCACGCCTTTCACTATTATTTTATTCACTTTCACCAATTGGTTCCTGTTAAATGATTAATACGATAAGGCCAGCTCCCCGTTTATTCAGTATGTCACAATTGAAACTGTTCAGTGTTCTAAGCATTTGGTCATGGCTGAGGAAATCAAAGGTTTACTGAATGTTTATTTATGGATTGTACAGATCAATCCTGCAAATATACCAGTTACTCTTGTTGTTGTTTTGTATATCTGACCACTAATGGCGTCAGTACGTTTTGAAAAAGTAGCCTCATAATCCTGTGTATAAAAACATAGAAATAGTCTTCTGTGACATGTATGGGTTATAAGATAGGTACAGTGTAAGAATAGCTAATAAATGTAACCATAAAAAGCATATGAAACAATACCTTTTCTCCAATAATTTATTAAAATTATTCTGCTTCTGTTTCTCTAGTTTCTTCGATTTTTCTTCTTTTAAAAATGGTTCCACTAGACCTTTCTTAACTATCACATACACTACGAGAGGCACTACAGTGGCGTAGAATATCGGGGAAGGCATGATTTCCTCACAAAGATGAATGGGGAAAGAGTACACTTGATTCGCACGAGATAACCTAAAAAAATTTGAGAAAATTATCAAAACAAGCTCTCCAGCGATACAGATGTGCGCTGCAGAATTTTCGTTAAGTATTGACACTATTGACAGTTGTTTTAAGTAAAATAAAGACGTCTTAAACAATGTCTAGATACAGTAAATACTATAAGTATACCATAGGGAATATTCAGGAAAGCCAAAGGCAAATAATAGAATTTCCTGTATTAATTTCTTAACAGATTTCTCATAATCCGACATTTCATTTTATTAGTTTAGCTCAGTTTATTAACTCAGTATAACATATACAAATAGTGATTTTACATCTGGATATAATTAAATTAAACAAACTAATTATCATTTAAAATACTTAATTATATACATAGCCAATTAAAATCAATAATGCAATAGTAAGCATTAACAATTGTATAACATAGAAGTAAAATATAGAAACATCATACAAAAATGTGCATTATACAAACAACAGATAAGAACAACAGTAATCATCGGAGGCATTGCAAAAACAGAAACTGGGTATGCTTAAGTCAAACTGGAATCCAAACATTCTATTCTTTAGTAAGCACAATCATTGAGAGCCTTTTTAACTTTCTTAGCAAACTGATTTTCAGGCAGTAAATGTATATACTCGTAAAAGTGGGTCCCACATCAGCCATAAATCGTATGGCTATCCGTTGCAGAGCAAATATTCTGAACAAGTGGGGAAAATGACCTCACGCCAGAAGAGATAAGAACCTACAGATTACAGCATGATAAGTCTGAACCAAACATAATTGCTCAAGGTTCAAGAGAAATATTGCTTTTGATAAACGTCCAGCAATAATTTGAACATGCCTATCGAAACTCTCACACAAATTCTTCAACACATTGATAAAGTTCCTCACTTGTTCATATAGAATAGCTAAATGATATGGTTGTGTCATCAGGATACAACACACTCTTGGATTAACGTAAGATAGTAGCGAACCCAATATAAATTTCTGAGGGATTCCCAATGCCAAACAGGCCTCATCTGAGGTGACACCTTTGAAAGATGTCACAGTTATTGTGATCACTCTGGCAACTAGGCAGCAACTGGCCACCAATCTTGTTAATATCATAAGCCCCAACTTCTCTTCTAAGATCTGGTGTAAGACAGTCGAAAGCCTTTGCGAGATCACAGCATGTAGTATTTATATACTGCCCTCCCTCAAAGGCCTCCGATATAAACTGCAGCAGCTTCAGAATTGCGCAAGTGTCGTGGACCTATGGGGGTCGAAACTCAAACTGGCATGGTGACAAGAGAGAGTTTGACTCGAAATATTCATAAAGTTGGGTTTTCAGAAGTCTCGAAGATCTTTGAGCAAAGGAGGAAGTTGATCGGTAACTTCCACTGTCATTTTTGTAACCTTTTTTTCAGTTACTTGTCGGGTCGTAGTCAGACTGTATCATTTGGTGGGACTGCATCGGAGGCTCGGGGTATTGACTTTGGTCTTCCTCAAGGCTCTGTGCTGGACCCAATCTTGTTGCTCCTCTATGTAAATGATCTGGCAGAATTCGATATATAGGGAAAATTTACCTTATTCGCGGAGGATGCTACTATACTGTGGCACAGCGACAATGTCAATTTGTTGAATACTACAATTAACGAGGATTTGTATGTGATAAAACACTGGTGTGATGCAAATAGTCTTACTTTAAATGTTTCCAAGACCAATGTAATGTCTTTTAGGTGCGAATTAAGTAACCTAGCCATAAAAAATACCACATTAACTGGACTAAATGTGAATAAATTCTTGGGTTTGCATATTGATAGTGCACTCAAATTTGAAGCTCACATCATTAATTTGAACAGTAAAATTTCTTCAAATTGCTACGCCACAGTTTATACCGTAACCGAATCAGTTAAATAACTCTCCACGTGTTTTGAAGCCAAGCGCTCCAACCAATAAGAGAGCTTGGAGTTCTTATCTGGCGCCTGCACTCAATGACTGAACGCCCCCTTTATAAATAAAACATCAGTACGGCATGTATGTATGTCTCTTTTCAATAAGATACCGCCTGTAAGGAGAAAGAGATAGTGTTGGCGAGAATTAACCGTAATACGTGGCACGCAACAGGCTTGTATTGTGCTTGTATTCAGATGAGATTTCGATTATTGATTTTCTGCGCGGCGACAGTTTGTTGATGGAAAAGGAACCGAAAGAGAAAACTCCGTCTTGTTTGTTCGAGAGTCGGCTTTGTTTGTAGTGCTTTTCGTGGACTGCTTTTGCGAATTTTGTGTATTGGTTCCTAGTTCGACTCTGTCCACGACTCAACTGGCCGTATAATTCTGAGGTTTCCAAGTAATAATGCGCATGCGCGAAATATGAAAATCGCATGGAAATATAGAATTTGGCTTCACTAACATCAAAGGTGCAGTCTCAAAGTTGTGTAACTGATTCGGCATAAACTGTGGCTAAGCTGTTCGGATGCTGTCAGGGGAGTTGGAGTTTCGTGTGGTTAGGAATGCTTATTTTGCGTTGATAGAATCCCATCTAAGGTATGGGCTGTGTTTTTGGAGTACTTGCTTAAAGCAACTGTTTAACAGTTTATTCTTGTTACAAAAGAGGGCCTTGAGGTACATATGTAGGGTTGGAACAAGAGATTCGTGCAGGCAATTGTTTGTCGCACATAGAATTCTGACTCTTCCTTATTGTTTGTTTTGGAATCAGTTTGTATGACCCATAAAAAATGTAAACACACCTTAACTTCGTATGAACGACTTTATAATACCCGCCAAACTTAATTAGCGAGGTCTAAGTCACGGATAGTCCTGACCAATCAAAAGCAAGACGCTAGCGTATATCGGAATTATCCATGTCTTTACGTTCTAGCGAAACTCCTACGCCTCGGTGGTGTAGTAGGCAGAGTGTTTGCCTTTCATGCCTGCGTGCGGGTTCGATTCCTGTCGGTTGCGACAGATGTTTTGTTTACCTTTTTTTAAGGTTATGTTCATTTTTTAATTAATATACTTTTTTTCTTAATTTTGGATTAGCCTTAGGTTAGTTTTGGTTAGTTCTTGTTGACTGAGCCCCCGTAGCGAGCGAAGCGAGCGGAGGGCCATTCGCGAAGTTAACAGTGCGCCTTCAATTGCCTTGAACGCAGAACGCTAGCGTCTTGCTTTTGATTGGTCAGGACTATCCGTGACTTGGACCTCACTAGCGTCTAGTATCACACTTATAGTGGTAGATTACCTGCACCGCACAGCAGTCTGGTTAGGAGATCGAATGTTTTTGGTAGCAGACAATTATTTAATCATTTACCTTTAGCCATAAGACATATCGACAATGAAAAAAGATTTAGATCCCAAGTAAAGAGGCTGTTGATCTCGAAAGCTTATTATGAGATATTCGAGTTTCTAGAGGAAACATTTTAGCGATTCTTTAAATTTCTTAATACGACGCATATACGGGTATTTGAGCGATCTAGGCGGCCAAATTTTTTTTTTTGATTAGATTGATTCCAAACGTCTTAAATGACAAGAACAATAGTATTTTAAGAAACATATTTTTATTTTAATGAAAAAAGGTTTTATTTATTAAAAAAAAACTAATTTTCTTCGAACATTATTTCTTCTTCGCTTTCTGACGAATGTACCGTTGGATTTGGCTGTGCTGACAGAAGCATATTAATTGTCTCAGGTAGAAAGGAATTCATTTTCCGTTTTTTAAGGTCCTTATACTGCTGAGTAAAGGATCTGAGCTCAAAAGTAGCCTATTAAAAATATCTCTATTACAGGACTCTCTGGAAAATTTTCTCGCGAAATCTTGCCGATATGATCTGAAATGTTTATTGCGCGCTTCTGCTGCCTCCTCAGAAAGCTGTCCGATAGGTAGCAATGCGTTTTTTATTATAACTGCTCCGTGCAACAATATCTTATGCAGTGTCGGAGTCATTGGATGCCACGAATATAATTCTACGTATAAACGGGCAGTTTCTAGTGCATATTTGTCGCATTTTTCTACATCTATCCTATATCCACTTGAAATAGTTTCCAGTATGACTTTTAATCTATAAATCAAATCGTAACTGATGCCTGTAATTTCTGAAGCTAATTTCGGATCCTCAAAAAATCTCCTACTCGTATTCCCATCATTCGTATTTCCAAAATTTCCTTTGGCATATCCACTAACAAACCAGTTTCATTGCGAAATCTGGTCTGTATTTCTTTATTTTTCTCTTTTGTTATTTGTTTCTCCTCTTCTGTTTTTTTTTTCTCTATATTTTTGTACAGACAATTTGTATGCTAAATGGAGAATGCTCTCGAACAATCTTATTCTGGCATGTAAAATGGAGAGTTCAAATTCAATAGCTTCAAGAGATATTTCCCTTTTAACTTCCAATTGGTTAAAGTCTTTGGAAGTAGCACCACAGATATAGCAACGACTTGTAGATGTTGTGCCAGTCGCTGCATTGCATATTTTTCCATCAACCATTGTCATAACAAACAAATGCTTGATCAAGAACTTTTTCCCATCTATGTCAACCTCTGTAGCGATTAAAGAGTTTATGGAATGTTTGATGTGTGCAATTTCTTCATTTGTGATATCGGTAGTCTCTTTCATAAAACGGAATCTAATTGGTCGGCAGAACCGCGGAGAAGAAGGTGTTGGATTTTCCCCACAGTACTCTTTCATTATCTTTACCACAAACTAATCGTACAGGTACAAAGCAGCTCTGAAAAATATTCGCATCTGAATCCTCATCACTATCAAATTTTTGTTTAAACTGGGATTGCTGCGATCCATCACATCCCCATTTACATATAATTTTTAATGTATCTCGTTGTTGCTCTTCGATTGTTAATAAGACTTCTTCCAGGTACTCGGATAGGCGTCTAACGGTAACATAAATCAAGGGTTGTAATTGGCATTCGACGGAAGTGCTGGTCACTATGCACGCTTCTGGTGGCGGATAGCACTCTTTTTTTTTGCTTGCTGTATTAAACTATAGCACGGAAAGAACTTCTTATTAGTTTTTCTAATTATTTCATATTGCCCTCTTGTTAAATCTTTAATGCTTGCATTGGTGTCAAACAATTTTTTCTTTCAGTTTTGAATGTGGAATAAGCTCTTATATATATTTTTGCACGTGTTGGGGTGCTTGTGATATCTTTCAGTATATTGGAAGCATCTCTTTTTCCAGAGTTCCTCAACTTAACTTGCGCTGCGTGCACAATGACAGCCTCTTCTAAAGTAGAGCGAAGCTCCTGTGTTTTCCTTCTCTTGCTCCTTTCACTGGATTGTTCAAAGATTTGCGAGGACGGCCAGGTCAATTTCGCGAAGCAACGGAAATCTCAAACGTTCCTTCTAACCACACACGATTGTTTTTAAGAAAAACGTCTTCCTTTTTATGAGCTTTTGTACACCTTTGTTTTATTTTTTGATTTGAAATGTGCAACATTGAGTTTAAACTTTTTGGATTGGTCTTCGGTGTATTTTTCACCCGACAAAAGCTGATCTTTTAAGAAAACTAGTTTTGCTTCCAAATTAGGCATATTTTCGTTTTTCATAAGATCGAATAGGTATTTTCGTGTAAGTATAAGCAAGTTCTTGGGTGATTTTAGCATACCCACATTAATACCATCTACATCCCCTCTGGTTTTAGTTTTTAAGAAGACAACAAAATGCCAAACCTCGTCAGAAGTTACATGGGAAAATTGGAGATAAGTGGATCACAGATATATTTACTGTTAAAGTGTCAAGGCAGTAGTAACGACAAAAAATTGTTGAATTCTTCAGCTGTAAGATTCGTGTTTTAAACTTTTGGTTTTTACTTTTGCCCCTAAGCTCATTCCCGACTTCCAATGAGGTTCTTGGCACATTTGTATTAATATAGCTACTATAAACATGTAGTTTAGTTTTGTATAAACAGGACCTATAAGAGTTTTTGTAGTAGTCTTTAACAGCATCACTAAAATATTCAGAGGGTATATTCATATGCAAACAAATCTTTCAATAATTCCAATGTATCAATTTTTCGTAAGCGATTGTTAAACAATTTTCGTGAATTATCATCCTTTTTCATTTTGATGTACGTTAAAGGAACAAACTGTAGAATACCACTTTCTAAGACATCCATGAACCTCCCACACTTAGTTCTGTAAATTAAACTCGTTGATAAAGTATCAGTTTTGTGATTCTAAATAGGTAAACGTATCTGAAATTCCCTTATCCGTCACAGGTACGTGTATATGACACTCTGATCTCGTGACACTCAGCTTAATTATGGCAGACAGGGATGTGAGATCAGGGGACCAAACACATTTTAGTGAGTACTAATATAATCCTCAGGATCAATGAAAATATTATCAATACAATAATTATTTTGAAAAACTTGTTGGATTATAAAGGCGCATTTGTATTAAAAAGTATATTGAGGTCGCCTACCACCACAATATTTGTGTATCTCTCACGCTCAACAAAATGCAACATACCTCCGACTATATTAAGGAATAAATTGAAGTCTCCACTTGGAGGGCGGTAGATAGCTAAGATTCCCATCCTAAGGTCTTCAAATTCAACTACAGTCATCTCATAGTGCATCTTAGAGGAGATGCTGACTATGTTTCTAACCTTCATTTCAGTTTTCACTATTATCACTGCTCTGCTACTATTGTTGTATTGCATGGAGAATAAGGAAACCTAGACGTGGCCCACAACGCTGATGCATTCCATATCTCATCTGGAGTAATGTGGTGCTCTGTTAGGCAGGCAATATTGTATATTTTAGCAGCACTTGACAGTATCCCTTCTAATTCTTCTATCTTGTTCCTTATTGAACATGTATTAATATGGAGGATATTAACCTCTCTATATGCAAGTTGATTCGTACCCCTGGATGTTTTGTCTCAGTTGGGACGCTAGTCTTGGTAAGTTTAAAAACCTACTTAGCAGAGCTCCCTTGAACCAGAAATCGGCATCCAAAATTGTGGTTTCCACTTCTGCAGGCGCTCCTAGTTTGAAACAACTATATTTGAGTGGTTTTCTGGTTGTAATTTTGGTGCATTCATATTCAGGAATCCCATTCAATTCCAGATTGTGTTTTATATCACTAGGATTGGTTCCCACAAAGCGAACGCCAATCCCATTATGTACAAACATATTTTTAATACAAATAAGAAACGGAAAAAATACAAAAACTAAAATAGAGAAGCTATACTTAAAGGTATAATACGTGGACATGAAGAGTGTGCAACACACTATACAGAGTATGATTTATTAAAAAATATATCAGTAATTTCTAAGCCTGTATTGGCGTTACTCGACAGTTGAAAATGTACAATCAGTTTACGGCCGCCAAAATATATTTGCCATGGTCGTGAACCCGATTGAGAGATAAATCGAAATTGATTGTATCACTTACCTTATTTTTAACTTTACACCAGCTGGTACTCCACACACAACGGAAAAAGATAAGTTACTATGTTTTGAAATCTTCTTTTCTGCTCCATACTCTATGACACCACCAAAAGTACCAAATCTTAAAAAAATAAAGAAATAAAAGCATTAAAAATGCATTCAAATAAACGCACAGTAACTATTAGAAAGTACGTCGCACATACGAGACAATTTTATTTGATCGTCTCCTCATGATCCTCCTGTTAGTCGAAAGAAGGTAAGATGTAATTTGAACAGTGCGATGACTAAATATGTTTTTGAATTTCATATCTTGTTTTGAAATATAAAACTCCTAAGTTTTAGAATAAACAACGATGATAACCCAAACTAACCCAACATAGTAACGATGATAGGGCAATTTTTTTTGTAATTTAAATATGGGCCTGCAAGTGGCTTGGCCGCACCCAAATATCGAATCCTACATCTTAAGCAAGTAATAATTTATTTATTTTTATTTATTGAAGTTCACTGTTCTACAGGTTCAGACTATACATCCTACTGACATTATAATACTACAATACAAAAAATGCCCTTTTATATTTTTCACATTTCAGTGGAAAATGTTTACATAACAACTAATATTATTGTATTCTTTGCACATACTATGTAAAGGGTATTTCTTCATAATATTAGTACGAGCGCAGTACTGAGGTAGAATGAGTAGGTACATCTGGAGGCAATGCGAGGAACATTGAAGTTTAATCTATGCAACAAATCTGGGCAGTGTATACTGTTGTTAATGATCTTATAGAATGTGACAAACAAGCAACGCTTTCTGCTCACAATGAGACTAGGACAACCGTACCTTGAAAGCAAACTATCTTGAGATATACCGATTGAGGGTACACCTCATCCACCCTATAACTCAGGTATTTAAGAAAACGTCTCTGCACATATTCCAACCTGTCAATATGTACCTGATAGAACGGGCTCCAGACAGCCGAGGCATACTCCAGCTTAGACTTGATAAATGCATTGTAGAGAGTCCTGAAAATCTTGACTTCGCTAAAATCACGACTGATTCTAGTAATAAACCCATATATGCGGTTAGCAGAGTCGATAACTTTGTCTAGGTGGAAATTGAAAGAAAATGAGCAGTCGGATGTGACTCCAAGATTACCGATCTTTGAGACCTCTCAAGAGAATGTCCTTGTATATGATAACTATGCAGAATAAGACCTTCTTTCAGCGAAAATGAGAGTACCTTATATTTTGCAACATTCAGCTGCAAGTTGTTTGCTGTACACCAGTCAACGATGCGTGAAAGATTTGCTGCGAGCCTATCACAGTCCTCAGAGCCCTCTACTGCGGTACAGATTTTTAGGTCGTCCGCATATAGGAGAAAATTGACATCAGCGATGTCATTCGTATACATGTTGAATAGCAAGGGACCCAAATTTGAACCCTGAGGAACACCAGACGTGACCAGATATTCTACAGATCTAAATCCATTCAACTCACATACTAGTGAGGTCCGACTGAATTAAAGTAACAAGCCCGTCAGACAATCCAAAACCTAATAGTTTTTGCAATAACGCCATGATCAAATCGATCAAATGCCTTTGTAAGGTCTGGGTATATGAAATCCGTTTGGATTCTATTGTCGATGTTTTCCGCAATTTCATGGGTGATCACGCACAGATTGAACACCGTTGAGCGGCCCTTCGTGAAACCATGCTGTCGAGATGTTATGGAATTTTTAACATGATTATATATCCTTTGCTCCAGTAATATTTCAAAAATTTTACAAAAGTTACATATCATGGAGATTTGTCTGTAACATTCTCTCTGATCGTTTTCCACTTTTAAATATAGGACACACCTTTGATGACTTCCATAGCTGTGGAAATGAACCTGATTTCCAGCAACAACTAAACAAGATGGTTAACGGTCGTGCCAATATGCACGAGCAGTCTCTTAGAATAAACGCTGGTATGGCAACCGGCCCGGTTGTAATTTTTGATTTGAAATTTTTCAAGACAATCAGAATTTCACACTCGTCAAAGCTAGTTGTATCAAGAAGAGAGGATTGCAGTGTTTCCATGTTATATAGATTACCGCAAGGGACGGTACATGGTTTACCAAAAAAGTCTGCGAAAGCATTTAGTATATCAACTGGGTGACTAAGTCAGTGTCGCGATATGTCATTACACTAGGAATGCCGGTTGACGATCTCTTACTTTTAACAAACCCCCAAAATTTGCTAGAATTGGCTGAATTTTGGGATTCCTAATTCTTAAGATGTTGCTTATAGGCAATGGCTATGTCTGCCTTGACCTTAGCCCTCAATCGCTTGAAACTCTCGGGAGCTTGAACGTCCTTTGTTCTCTTGTAATGACGCCAGAATTTTGACTTTTCACGGATTTGACGAATGATACCGCTGCTAAACCAAGGTGGATATGCTGTATTGTTATGCCGGGAATACTTTGGGACACAAACGTCAAATATATTGTACAATTTTCCTTAGAGAAGTGACGACGCGTCTTCAGGATTAGCTCGCATATCTAGGAAAGACCAATCAATATTAGCTATCAGCCCGTACATAGATTGAAAGTCAGCCTTTCGAAAAGTATAGCAATTTATATAAGAAGATCCAAGGTTATTTTTGTTAACCGGCTTCTGATTTAGGACTAGTGTAACCTCCAAAGAGCATGTTTATATTCTCCAACCAGAGGGTCCCATGACCTTTCAACAGTGCATGATTGATTGGTGTAGACCAAGTCAAGAAGCGTATTGTGTTGGTTGAAGATGTAGTTTCTCTGGGTCAAGTCAAAAAAGTCTTTAAAGCTATTTAGAGTGGGAATTCTTGCCGTTTGACTATCACTGACATATTCCGGAGTATTGAAGTCTCCCAATACAACAATTTTAGAGTCATACAGAAAGTGCAGCAATGCTTCAAAGAAACCACGAAACTCCTCAAATGGACTATCGGGCGGAATATAGAGGATAATTAACAGGACAATTTTGACTACTATAACGTCGATATATTGAAGTTGTGGAAAATTCCTAACGCTCAAATCAACCTGAGTTGACTGAAGTTTTTGGTGGAACGCCAATCAAAACACCTCCCCCTCTTGTAACATTTCTCAAAAGAAAATTCCTATCCGCTCTGTAGACAACAATTCATAATCTCCTATCGATGAGTTAAGCCAAATTTCTGTGAGAACAACAATCTCAAAACTACTTTTTGCTATAGAGTTGAAAACATCAGAGGTTTTCGACCTGAGACCACGTGTGTTTTGGTAAAAAATCGACAAGGAATCCCCACATTCCATTGAAGATCCGGAGTCATTTACCAGGCCTGATGGAGAATTACTCTGTAATTACTATTGTGTCGTTTTAGGTTTAAGCTGACTTAATTTCCCGATGTAAGCAAAACATTTTTCCCTGTCCCATACTGCATGATCGGTAGGAACAATTTGAGCATTTTTTCGTCTTGGACTTGCAATTTGAGATATAATGAGCTTTACCACATACAGGACAGGACAGAGGATTTATGCATCTTTGAGAGGAGTGACCAAATTCGTTGCACTTAAAACAGCGATATACATCAACTGCATCATACATAATACAATTATCATACGCCACAAACAAATTACCTGATTTAACTGCCTTATGATGTACCGCCTAATCTACCTTTACAAAATACAGAAGGATTTTTCCTGGTAGGAAACACTTTCATAACTCTACACTTTGAGTCCTCTGAGAATATGGTTTGACTGCCTGAGATAAGTTGACTCCGAAGATCTTCAGGGCAAGATTTTGGGTCATACCAACCCTCCGAGTGGTTGGGTAGAATTGCTGCAAACTCTCTTATTTCGTAGGTATCGGACATCCTCTCCTGCACAATTGACATCAGTTTATTATTGTCCGCTTTGCTTCTACAGCCAATTAGAATTCCACCATCTTTCACCGTTCTTTTCTAGCTGAACATTTTCATCAGAGGGATTGGCATTCCGCAGAATATCTGCCTTGGTAACAGTTACCGGCTGGCTATTATTTTTAGGATAAATCAGTATGGCAGGTTTAGATTTATCATTTATGGCTTCTGCGTAGGTCCGATGATTTGCAATAGGTTCAGGTTCCGATAGCTTAGCCAGATTTGATTTAATGGATTTAACTTCATCCTTTAACGAACATAACGCCTCATTCAGTTTAGTTTTGACTAGATCATGGATCCCAGCATGATTAACCTAGATGCAGTTCTTCTTGCAGTCAGAACACTTCCAGCGCAGCCCCAGTATTGATTTCAGCAGGCTGATAATGTCGGTACCTTTCGCCACACAAATAGCATGGAATACGGAATTATTTTTTACATCCGTCGCAAACAATCCCAGGCCTGCTTCTGCTGATGGAATCCAAACACAACGTGCAGTTTACCATGGTAATGACTTATTTCATACCTGGCCGAGCATGGATGAGTTTTTCACTTAGCACAACAACTGTATTATTTCCAACACTATAACCAAGCCAAGGATGTCATTGATATAGACCTGGATCAAACAGAATTGACCCTCACAACATGACTGAACTGCACTAGATACAACCTGAAGACAGTGTTTCCTATGCCATATTGCGAGTTATCCATAATAACTGCAAGCTACATTTTTCTCTCCAAGACTATTTTCATTTTCATATAACAGATTTGTTGAAATAGCATAAAACCGTATTGGGTAGTCATGATGTTTCTAAACGAAACGTTAAACTACTCTACCAATACCTTAGGTATCTGAGAAGAAATCGAGATGGGACGATAATTCCCGACTACACTTCTATAGCCTTCATTTTTGTAAAGTGGTGTAATGGAATGGTTAATCCCATTGAGACGTACTGATTTTGCAAAAGCCACAATGATCTGGAGATAATAAAACCATAATTTTTCAAGAACAGATGCGACAATTCATCCGGATCCAACATCAATATTATATTTTTAATGATAAATGTACAGATATTCAATGAAAATAAGTGTAAGGAGAGAAACTACTTTCGACATCTCCAAATGCTTGATGATAAAATGGAAAATGTCTAAATTTACCCTCATATAATAAGCTTTAAACGTACATTACTAAAACATTAATACAGGGTGACACAAATTCGCTTCTCACTATTGGGATCTCGTAAACGGTAAGAGACACAGCAAAGTTTAATTGGAGCAAAGTTGCGCAATTTAGTGGGCAGTATTTTGACATTCTGAAGGTTGAGATATCTCGAGAATTTCCAGAGATATCTAAAGCACCGAAATTTTGATTTTGGTTTTTAATTTTTTGCGACGTTATTTTTGGAAACATCAAAAAAATATTAACACTTTCTAGAGGCACTTTTTAACGGTTTATTCTATTTCTCACTCAACGTTTCTATTTCTCAGAACCATCACCATCCATTTTTTTTAAATACGGACCTGCAATTTTAATTTTTTTTTTGCACATTTAGGGGGTAATTTGGGGGTAAAATCTGTCGCCAGATATTTTTAATTTGTAGGCGTCATTGACAAAATTCCCGGAGATTTTTTAAAATTTGAAATATGAACTTAATCTGCGCCTGTTAGCATTGTAAATTGTCTGAGGTGTTCATTTTGTAAATAATAGCTACAAATTAAAAATATCCGGTGATGGATTTTACCAAATTACCCCCTAATATGCAAAAAAAATGATAAAAATTATAGGTCCGTATTTAAAAAAATTTACCTGATGATGGTTCTGAGAAATCGAAACATTGAGTTAGAAAACTGACATCTTAGGATAGGTCGTTAAAAAGTGCCTCTAGAAAGTGTTAATGCTTTTTTGATATTTCCAAAAATAACGTCACGAAAAATTAAAAACAAAAATCGAAAATATCGGTTTTTCTCGGATATCTCCGGAAGTACTCGAGATATCGAAAGCTTCAAAATGTCAAAAATGCTGAACACTAAATTGCGCAACTTTGCCCAAATTTACACTTTCCTGTATCTCGTACTGTTTACGAGATCCCAATAGTGAGGAGCGAATTTGTTTCACCCTGTATATTCAGACTCTTAATCCCTATAAATGTGGTCAAAATCTAAGAATGAAATGTACATAAAACATGCAATTTGCTGTAAATTAATTTAAAAAAATTCACTCACTTGCCAGCCAGTCTGAGTTTCAATTCTTGAGACATCATTTTTCTGGTATATTGCAACTGTACAAAGGAATGTGGTAAACCAACTTGTATTGAGAAATTATACCTATTGTTTTCTGAAAATAATGAACAGTTTTGATTATGGAAGATTTGTTTTTTCTTAATATTGGTCTGTTTTGTACATGATTAGACAAGAAATTGAACCGGGAGAATGAGCTGCATATTTACAGAACATTGCAGATGGTTATTGTATCTTTTTCAATATACCTTTGGCAGACAAATTAAAGTTATAAAAGGAAGAATGTCGGATATCAAAATAATGATATACTTCGGTTTAATAAGAGATATTGACAGAATTGCTTTTGAGACGCTTCGAAAAATCTATTTTTGTCCCTCTTAGTGTGTGGGCTAATATTTCAGGACTATTCCAGCGAACTACCGTATTAGTTTCTAGCTTCCAAATGGGGAATAAAATCCCAAATAATTTTAAGGAACTTTATCCTGGGAGGTTTGCGGTTTGTGTGAGGGGATATCTTTTAAATAAGCAGTTTACTTAACTTAAAAATAAATAAAGAAATGGCTCCCAAGCATCATTGCTGAACTTGTCAAAAGTGATATTCAATTATCAGTAGTTTAAAATAAGCTCACTTCTCGGTTCTTCCTCCTTTCCTGTGCTCGGTCAGATGCTCCCTTGCTTTGTTATTATACTGGTCAGTATTTTATGCCAAGTGGCTATATTAGCTACTTACATTCATATTTAATATTTTAGTTTATTAAATCACAGGCTGTTCCACATATGCGCAGAGTGCCTTGTGCTGTTGGTGTAGAAATCGCGGTACATTCCGTATAACCACTGTTGTTTATTTGTTGTAAAATGAAATTATTATTATGGAATTTCACTGGTCACTGTAGTTTATTAGTATCCTTCCGCATGATTGGTACTACAATAAATGGGCAGAGCTTTATAACTACAGACTAAATGAGACCCTGTTTTAGTAAGAAATTTTGTGTCAGAGTGATGGACCATTTCAGATAAAAATACGTTATTATAATCCAAAATTACAAAGATGTCAAATGATTTTGAGAAATTTACTATCCGAACTATATTTAGACGATCTTAAGGACAATCTCTTTAAAAAAAAAACAGCTTTTTGATTATGCCTTTGTGTACCAATTCATAGTACATGCTTCTTCTAGCTGCCTACGCAATATTGCTAGAGCGGCTATAGTTAAGTTTTAAATATTCACCAAACTCTGTTATCATTTCAACTTAAATAGACATACAAATCACTTTAGAGCTGAAACACTGACTTACCTGTATCCCTAATAATCTGCGTGGAAAATATAGATCTGATGCCACCATGATAAGATATATATCCAATTGAATGCTTGTCTATTTGCATTGCAAGTGCTAGAAATGAAAATATATTTGACTTTATTGAATAAAACCAAAAATAATGCTTTATTAGACACATATACATCTTATTTTTATTTTTGGTTTTAGATATTTAAATCAAATTATAGTTATTGATGTCTTACTTGACATGATGCCAGGTCGTACTCCTTCTGGTGTGTACTGTAAAATTGTACCACCATTCCAAAAGAATCTTTTTGTTAATGTCCTGAATCCTTTTAATGTTATCGCTGGCCCGCTACCTAAAAATATGATTACTTAATAATTGAATTATTATTATATTAATTTAGAATCTACAGATAACTCTTTTTTAGGTCAGAGTCAAGAACCTTGAGTACTTTACTGGTGAATATACAGTCAGTGAGAGCAAACACTTCTGAATTAGGACTGGAGGGTTTGGGGCTTCCAACAATGGTACTACTAACTGAGTATTGGCTCAGGGAGAATGAAATATTTTCCATCATAAATTATACTTGTATCTCTAAATTCTGTAAAACTAACTTTAATCATGGTGGAACAATGATCCTTATTAACAATAATGTTATCGAGTGTTTTGGCCTTGTTGACGTTGATAAATACAAAAATTTATGCAGAGAAAAATAATTTGAGTTTCCTTTGGTGTTTTCTAAATGTTTGAATTTGTTTGTTGTTTGTATTTATCGTTCCCCTAGCATAAAATGTGATAAAACTCCGTTTTAGTGCAAAAATATGCAAAGTGTTCAATTAATTGATTATTTATTAAGCTAATTTGGTTTGGAAATGAATGTTAAATCTTTTACACGTATAACTAAATGATCGGCCTCTGTATTGGATTATGTATGTTCTAATGTTGTCACGAGTCCCATTGAATGTTCTGTAGTAAATGCAGGTTTATCAGATCATGACGCTGTTTTTTGTAAATTTTTGTTTGATGACCACAAAGCGGTAGCTGTTGAGCGACGTGGTAGATGGTTTAGTAGGCAAAACTTTTTAAGATTTCCACAAGTTTGTTCTGGGTTTGATTGGAGCACGATTTTGCTGAAGGCAGATGCTCTGCATTAATTTCATTGAAAAATTATTGAAATTTTTAACAATTCGTTTCCGTTGGTGAAGCTAAAATCGAAAAATAAAAAGCCCTGGATCACAAAATGTTTAAAAATTGCTTCAAGAAACTTTAGGTGTCTCCATTCCTTAAGAAAGTTTGCTCTTGATAATACATTTTTTATGACCTATTTTAATAGATACAGGAACATCTACAGAAGGGCGATTAAAGTGGCAAAGAAGAGTTATTATAATGAGAGGATAGAGTCCGAATGCAATAAACAGAAGGAGGTATGGAGCATTGTTAACGATCTACGCGGAAAAAAATCAAGAAACATATTCTTACTACTGTATGATTGCTCAGAAACTCTCTGTTAACATTAAACAAAAATATGCTGAACCCTTGTCTTTCTGAAGTCTTATTTCGGTCCCTGAAACTTTTTACTTCTCACCTATAGATTCTGATGAACTTGAATAGACTTTTGTAGATATTAAAAATAAAAACTCTTCTGGATGGGATGATATCTCAGTTAAAATATTTTTGAATATTCCTGGCACTGCAGTTTGTGTGTTGGTGGA
The DNA here is from genome assembly GCA_016904865.1 of Pissodes strobi. Classification (NCBI taxonomy): domain Eukaryota; kingdom Metazoa; phylum Arthropoda; class Insecta; order Coleoptera; family Curculionidae; genus Pissodes; species Pissodes strobi. The sequence goes on from MU182058.1 coordinate 620,852, forward strand.
TGATGTCAATCATTCTTTTCTTAATTGAAGTTTTCCCTCACTTTTAAAGCAAGCTAGGGTAATACCATTGTTTAAGGGGGGTGATGAAGGCTTACCATCAAATTACCGACCAATATCCTTATTGCCTACTTTAACTAAGATTGTAGAGAGACTAATAAAAAAAAGGATGGTGAGCTTTCTCGGAAAATTGCGTTCTCTATCCCAGTTTGGTTTTCAACACTGATGATGCCATATTTCTTGTCCTGTACTTGAAGTTAAATGACGGAGAACGGGCCGCGGTAGTTTTTTGTGACTTGACAAAAGCTTTTGACTGTGTCAGTCATGAAATACTGCTGCGGAGACTCGAAGTCTACGGCTTTAGGAGAAACATATTGAACTGGTTTAGGTCATATCTAGCTCATCGGAGCCAGAGCGTCTGCTTTCAGGGTAACACTTCAGAGGGGTTAAATATCACTCCAGGAGTGCCCCAGGGATCTGTTATTGGGCCTTTGTTGTTTTTATTGTATGTGAACGATCTTCTACTTAGTATTAGACGCGGCAGATGTTCATCTTTTGCTGATGACACCACAATTGTTTGGCACCATGAGAATCCCACGATACTTGAAAGTATTATGAACAATGACCTAATTAGAATTAAGAAATGGTGTGACGGTAATCGATTGTCATTTAATCTAGCAAAGACTAGTGTTATAAGCTTTAAGTGTGATTTAAATGATGTTTTTTTGAATAATGATAAGATTACTTATGCAACAATAGGTGTTTGGGCTTGGTTATTGATAATAAACATAAATTTGACATACATGTGGAGAATCTTTGTAGCAAATTATCATCCGGGTGCTACGCCATAAGGGCTATTAAGCAAGAATTAGATATGTCAGTAGCTATAAATGCATATGTTGCACTAATGTTTCTGGGGAAGTTGTTCAGGCACATTATTCAACTATGCGTTTGTACAAAAACGTGCAATTAGATATCTCTGTGGTGCCTCAAGACTCATGCAGGACCTTATTTCTTGAACAGAAAATCATGACTCTTCCTTCTATCTCTGTGTTAGAGTCTGTATGCCTGATGCACAGGAAATACTCTTCCAACATTCACACCCCTTCATTGGTCAATAGAAGAAATTATTTTACCATTAATCTCCCGATTTCAACGTCTGCATTATTTCTTAGCCACTTTGTCTTAGTTTGTTTCTTGTATTGATGTCTAATGCTTATATACAATTATTGATTTTATTTTTTATGTGATTTTTGAATTAATGTATTTAAACTGTTTTGATGGCATAATTATGTGTATAATAAATATGTAGGTATATATAGTATAACCTCTCCTAGTTTTGTCTATTGAATAATACGTTTTGCTTTTTTTACATTTATAATGATTTATTTAGCTGTTAGGTTTTTATTTCAGCTTTGTCAATGAGACTTTTATGTACTTCTGACAATAAAGCATATTTGAGTTTGAGTAAACATTTATTATAAAAATAGGCAGGCATATGAAAAACAAAATAAAAGTACAAAATAGCATTTCATCTGACTTTACATCAAGTAATAATATACATAATGCTAATAACAGGCAACTTGATTCAGGGACCAAAAGATGTGGCCAATGCTTTTCTTGAACAGCTTACTCTTCCTATCTCGACCTATGCAGTTTCTGAATACAAACCAAATCGTACTTTTCCTACTATATTTCTCAAACCAGTTGATGAAAATGAGGTCTGCAGGATTGTTCTTGGTCTTTCTAATAAATATTCAGCGGCGCTAGATGAACTTCCGGTGAGTGTATTAAGGTCTGTGGCTGAATTCGTCTGTGTACCGTTATGTCCCATAATTAATGAAAGCTAGCGGTCTTAAGAAAACTAAAGTTATTTCGGTCCACAAAAAGAGTGACAAACGGACTTGGGCAAATTATAGACCTGTGTCGTTGCTACCAGCAGTGTCAAAGGTCTTTGAGAAGGCTATATACATCCGACTAACAAACTTTTATTAATTAGCTATAAAAGGAAAAATAAAAACATAAACTAAGTAAAAACAAAGCAAACAATTTCCCTAATTTGATGCCTAAACTGAGATAAGGTAATGCCCATAATTTCAACATTGCTAGAATTTAAGAATCTCAAAGTCCTCACAATGGGAAAGTGAGCTGCACAGTTAGTGCTATGAAAAGGCAGAGAAAATAAGCAATTTTGTCTTGTCTAAGTGGAACATTAAAGAAAATCATGCTCAGAAGTTCAGTACAAATTACATAACCATTAATCAGCTTGAATACAAAAATGAAATCAGATTGTAAGCGTCGTTGTTTTTAGGTATAGCATCACTAAAGCATCATCATATTATGATTATCAGGAATTCTCATATTTAGTTTAAACAAACAAAATTTGATAAACTTGTTCTGAACACGCTCTAAGGCTAAGCAGCTATTCATGTAAAATGGTGACCAAATCATTGAACCTCCTTACTTGTCTTAATGGAAACGCCCTATTGAAAACATCCGAAAGAACAACATGGAATGTAGAAAACGGCTCCGGAGACCGAACTATTCCCTGCCAATTGACCTCCAAACAAAATCTGTGAAAGTTGTTGAAATTTCAAGTGCTAAATATTCGCCTAAACTCCCGCTGAGAAGAGCTCATTTTGCTTGTTAAATATGAAAATTCGCCAATTATAGCCTCATGATCCGAGAGCCCCGCACTCATTACCTCACATGACAAACAGTGTATATTTGAACACACATAATCAAGCAATGTACTGGAACTATGGGTTATACGTGTAGGAGCGCTAACATGCATCACCAAGGCATAGGAAGACAAAAGATTTGACATGAAAATGGAACCAGGAGATCTATCACAGTAGTTAACATTCAAGTCACCAGCAAGAACTAATTTACAGTTTACTGGTAGCTGAGACAACATTATATCCAATTTTTGCATGAATGTATTAAGACAAGCTGTTGGCGATCGATATAAGCAGAGTATATATAAGTTACTTCGTTTACAAAATGCCAGAGAGAACTCGAATATAAATTCTTCACGCAGGTAATCAAATTTATCAAAGGAAACGAATTCCCTCAAACATTCGTTACATCTCTTGTTAATAAGTATAAGTGTGCCCCCATGAATTGAATTGAATCTGGTGAACAATGATACAGTAGTATAACCTTCTACCAAAAAACATTCATCTGGGCGTAGCCAGTGTTCAGTAATAAGAACCAAATCTGGAAACTTAATACTTTCTAAGTAAGTATTATAATTGTATTGAAACTAACCTTTTTGACTGTAAATGTTTAATTTTAGGGGATTTTAATTTTCGTGGCCTCGTATTGAATGTTCGTAACGTCCCTATATGTGATTTTGCCAGCTTTTTAGAGTTTACTAATTTTTTACAGATTAACGATGTACGTAATGTTTTTAATATTATGTTAGATCTAGTTATAGTAAGCCCCCATTTACAGGGCTTATTGGTGAGGCCTGGGGATGACCCATTGTTGCCTGTTGACCAGTTCCATCCTGTATTATCAATTGAAGTAAATATACATAATAAGTTCGAGGAGTGTGAACAAATAATAAACGAAAAATTTATTTTTAAAAAAGCAAACTTTGAAAAGATGTACATGTTATTTCAAAGCCAAAACTGGAATAGTATTTATGATTGTTATGATGTTGATGAATGTGTGAGTAATTTTTGTCAAATTCTTAATAATATCTTCTTGGAATGTGTACCTATGTCAACCCAAGTTGGGAAAGTCTTTCCTGTGTGGTACAATGGTCAAATCATTAAAATGATTAAAACTAAGGAAAATTTTTTAAGTAAATTCAAAAAAACTAACCTTAGTTTTTGGGGTGTTAAATATAAAGAGATTAGGAAAAAAATCAAGTCAAATATAAAACAATCTTACATAGAATATAAAAGGAAAGCTGAATCAAGTATGTACACAGATCCTAAATATTTCTGGTCTTATATCCGTAATTTAAAAAATGATGACGGTATACCTGCCCAAATGTATTATAACAATCATTCTGTAAATGGCACCAAAAATATTGCAAATTTGTTCGCCCAGTATTTTTGTTCCACGTTTTCAACCGATATACCTCCGTCTCATAAGAAGGAATGTTCCAAGGATTTCTTTTGTTATAGACCGATCACAGAGACGGAAATTAAAAATGCCATTAAAAAATTGAAGGGAAACAAATCCATTGGACCTGATGGGATTCCTGGATATATTGTTAAGGGATGTAGTGATTTCTTGGTAACGCCTCTTTCGCACATTTTTAACTTATGTTTACAAACTTCAACTTATCCTAAAGAGTGGCGTATAAGTAAGGTCATACCAATATTAAAAAAAGGGGCCAGGAATGAAGTGAAAAATTATCGACCGGTTACTATATTAAATAGTGCATCTAAAGTTTTTGAAATTGTCCTGTTTGATCGATTGTATGAGGAGGTTAAGTATATTATATCCGAAAGTCAACATGGTTTTTTATCTAAAAAATCTACATTAACTAACTTAATAACTTTTTGCCAATATGTACACAATGCTTTTAATAAAAAAAAAAAGCAGGTTGATGTAATCTACACCGACATGGAGAAGGCTTTTGATAAAGTCAAACATAGCCATATAGTGAGATCTCTCTATGAGAGGAATGTGACAAATATTTTAATCAAAATACTTATATCTTATTTAACTGATAGGCAACAATATGTTGAGGTCAAGGGTGCTAGGTCTAATCTTTATGCTAGTACGTCAGGGGTTCCCCAAGGATCAAATTTGGGACCTCTGCTGTTTCTGATTGCTATAAATGCCATATTATGTTCTGTGGGTAATTCAAAGGCCTTACTTTTTGCTGATGACCTTAAAATCTACATGGAAATTACTTCCTTGGAGGATTGCTTCTGTTTGCAAAGAAATCTGGAATGTGTGGTGAGCTGGTGTAAATTGCATCATTTTAGTTTTAATGAAAATAAGTGTTCCTCTATGTCTTTAACTCTTAATAAAAACGTAATTAAATATGCTTACACTATTAATGGTACGCAACTACAGGACTGCAAGCACGAAAAAGATTTGGGTGTCATGGTGGACTGTAATCTGGCTTTTACGGATCACATTGTGGATATGGTTAATAGGGCACATAAAACGATGGGATTTGTCATCAGGTCTACCAAGGGTTTCAGTGTTGAGTGTTGTATAAAATTGTTTGACAGTCTGGTGTTGCCGGTGTTGGAGTATTGTTGCATTATATGGTCTCCACAATATGAGGTGTGGACTGAGACCATTGAGGGCGTGCAACGTAAATTCCTAAAATACATGTTTTTTAAAAAGTATGGATATTATCCGAACCAAGGATTCAACCATCTGTTATTATTACAGGAATTCAACAGGCTATCTTTGGAGAATCGTCACACCAAAACCTGTCTCGTATATATGTATAAAATTTTAACCAACAAAATTAACTCTCCAGAAATACTTTCAATGCTTCCGTTTTTTGCCAACACTAATAACACCAGACAGAGAAAGACTTTTAATTAGTTTAAAGAGGTTTTCAAAACTGATAAATGATAGATTGTACGCCTCTCAGATTCAATCATTAGCTTTATAACTTGATCTGTTTCTGGGTTAGATTATCACTATTTTTTTACTATTGTTCATTCTGATATTTGTGGATGGATAAGCTATATTGGTGTATTTACTTTATTCAAATTTATTAGATGTTACTATTAGAATGGTATCTGTAATTGGCCTTTTGGCTGTTGATGCTGTTATTATGAATAAATAAATAAATATACAATTCATCACATTTTCATCGTAAGGATTGAATGTTCAATACAAATACCGATATAGTAGCTTTACTGATAGATAGAGAGGATTTACATTTTCTTACTAACTTAGGGCTAACGTTGGAGCTTGATGCCCCTTTTATAAAAGGGGCTGTATCAAAAAAAATCGTTATCTCGATCGCTTTCATTTAAATTTTTAGCCACACCATTAATAAATCTACTGAATCAGACAAGTCAATAAACACAAGATTGTTTCGAGGCACAAAAAATATCAGTTTCAAAATATCATTGCAGATTTTATCTTTTCCACATGGTATCCCCCTAAAATTAGTATTTAGAAAACAAAATTTACCTTGAACAAATTGGTTAAGCCTTTGTATATACAAGTCAAGTTTACTATTAAACTTAAATATCTTGAGATTTGTTTGAACAGACATTTTATAAGGTACATCTAAGATTATAACATTTGTATGTGCCAAGCATTTTAAACTTGCACTGATATCTTTAAATAATGGATAGTTACTATTTTTAAAATGATTTTTAAAATTATTAAGACCTGCACAAATAACTACATAATCATTCAAAGTGAACATTTTGGTCAATGATACTACGTCTATTATAACGTCAATAAATTCGGCATTAGGCTTAATTATTGATTGGATTATAAAATCCTTTGTCTTAGATCTTAAAACATTGCCCATATGAAAGCTCTCTTGATCTCCTAAAATAAGCAGTTTATTACTTTTAGTTGTTTGATCAATTTCAGTGACTGGATTATGTTCTTTAGTAAACTCGCAGTTTTTAATGGCATTATTACCCAGATCTTCTTTAGTTAACTCTTCATATAGATTTTCTGGGTTAGAATGAATCTTGCACAAATTGGCCAGGTTGTCTCTTGTACTGCACAGGTCATACAACGTCTTTTTAAGATCTGTTGCATACTGTTCCTTTTCCGTCTCCAGAACGTCAATACTTGTCAACATATTTTGTTTTAAGACATTTAACTCACTTAATTTTCTATCGAGGCACATAGATTTTTCATGTAATTCATCAATTTGCTCGGTAAGTTTTTTGTTAGTACTTAGCAGTTCTATAATTCCCTTGTTTAGCTTCTGAATTTCCATTTTTTGCTTGCTAATTATGGCTTCAACATCCTGTTCCCTCGCACAGACCGCTTCTTCAAAATCTTGAGTACCACGTTTAAGTCTTTCAATATGTCGTTGTTTGGCCTTTAGTTGTTTGAGTAGTTTGCCGATTTCAGATTGCATTTCATCTTTATCGCTCTCAAAGTTTATTTGTACTCTTTCGATTATTTCCTCCTTTTTTCCACATTCAGCTTTAACTTTATCATAAGCCTCAGAGAGCTTCTTAATGTTTTCGCAATTTTTGTTGTCAACTATACGGCACCGGCAATCATTACAGTAATATAAAAGTTTACGGTTAACTACAACTAAAGCATCCTCTTCCAATGATGAGATTTCTGCACATTTTTTACAAAAAGATTTAGAACAAAGATTACACGAGGCGCCAAACATATTCAACCTTCTGGAATAACAAATTGAGAATTCAAACTCCTTTTCAACAGTGGCCACTCTGTGGAACCCCAGAGCAGACATCAATATTACCCGACCTTGCATTACCTATGCGAACCTGCTGGGTCCTTCCAGATAAGAAATCAGCAAACCATGCCACCAATCTCTCAGAGAATCCAAACATTGCCAGCTTTTTTAGCAATATGCTGTGATTAACTCTTTCGAAAGCCTTGGAGAAGTCAGTGCAGATGACATCCACCTGACACTCCTTCCCCAAGGCACTCAACAAACCCTGCTGAAATATCAGCAAATTTGTCAATGTTGATTTTCCAGACGTGAACCCTTGTTGCTCCCCAACCAATAACTCCTTACAATGAAAATACAGCTGATCATAAATAAGACTATCCAAAAGCTTTGGGATTGCAGATTGTATACTCACGCTTCTATAATTCTCAATTTCACAATTATTACCAGCTTTAAATATTGGTACCACAAAACTGTGCTTCCAGAGAACTGCTGTATCTAAAGACCTTTTAAATATAATAAAAAGGGGGTAGGAAAGAGTACATACACATTTTGACAAAAGTAATTGGGGACACCATCAGACTAGATGTAACCTTAGTTTATTTTCCGCATAACTCTGATAATGATGGTGATGAAATGCATATAACTACGCGAAGCAGAAATTAATTGACTGTTTCTGCCATGTCTCAGCATTTCATGAGAGAGGCTCTTATTATATGGTCATTAAGACGCATCGCTCACTACCATGATGTTATGTCTAATCCAAATATGCAAATATGCAATATGAAGTCAGTGGTATCTTACGCTAAACAAAAATGTTTTTACTCCTTTGATTTTGGTGTGAACTGATTGAGTTTTTTGTGTAAATTAGTTCTAATAGATGTGTTTGCTTATGTGCTTTATCTGATAGTGATTAAGTATTGTATCTCAGTGTTAGAATTTTAGATGTGATTGTAGAGTCATCATACCGGCACTGTCTATAGGATATATTAATTACACTTTGCTGTTAGTAATGGGATAGTCTAAATTGCCTGTATTTCTCTCATGATGTTGCTTTGTCACCCCTTTGTAATTTTGTTGGCAATAAAGGTTATTTATTTCTTATTTATAACATAGACAAAATACTAAGAGACAATAGCTTGAAATTCGATTTATTATTACTCACTACCCATTATTTAAGCCACCTGAGCTATTTTTGGTTCATAAATTATTATGTATAGGATAATTTAACTATGCATGACTAGTATTTCCTACTATGAGGTTGCTTCAAGCAAAGTACTAAGAAATATTTGTTACAGCCCTAAGCATCATTGAAAGATTTAATGTATGCCTCTTTTTTATCTCTGACTACTACTAAACACATTTAGACTCTTTATATGACATGACATAACATAAAGAGCCACATACAGTAGCCAGATGTAAAAAAAAAAACCAAAAAGAACCCGCTAAGGATGAAACAACTTATTCAATGAATGATAGAAACATATTTTTTAGAGCCTACCCTACCTGCAGTCATTTCTACTTCTGCCCAACCTTTATGGGAAAATAAATGCCTCCAACTCAAGTTCACACCACCACCTCCTGTACCATTTTGTGTTTGCAGCTGTCCTGACAGAGTACATGTATCTTTTCGGGTTAGTGGAAAATCTACACCCTGTGAAAACTGCATGGACGAAACTTCTATATTTGGAAATCGTGTCAACAGTCCACTAAAACCCAAGATACTTATTAGTAAATTGTTGAAATATAAAGATATTAATTTATCTTGTGCAAAATAAATAGAAAACTAGTTGCTATATCTACCTCCCAAATTCATCTTCAAACAAATCATCATCATAAGGATTAAACAAGTCAGTGGCATTCACAGCGATCGTAATATTCCCTGAGGGATTTGTTGCCTGTTTTTTTAGTCTTTCAGCCCTTTCTTCAGCTAACTGCTCATACTCAGCACGGATTTCGGCAGGCGTTTTGGTTCGCTGTACTATTTCCCATCCTTCAGTCTCTAAGCCTTTTATGCCCAAAGAATCATAAATGGCTCGTGTATGCGCATCAGATAAAACTGAAAAGGTCATAAAAATATATTTGTTGAATTCCAAAACACTAATTAATTATACCTTCATAAGCCTTTTTAGTTTTGTTAAACATAACTTCTGCTTTTGCTTTAAGGGCAGGGTCCAAATGTTTATCAGGATGGTAAATGCGGCTAAGGCGCCTGTATGCATTGTTAATTTCTTCTCTGGAGGCCTAAAAGGAGAAGAAACTTGTCTTGTAGAATTACACAAGTTTATAGGTTAGATTACTATGATGTGATTTTAAAATTGTTTAATGAATTTGTGATCAATAAGTTTAACTACTTAAAGTTTTTCTACGCTATTACCTCCTTTGGGATGTTTAAAAAACTATAGAAATCCTCCTCAGATATATTTTCTTCCTCTGAGTCCAAGTCCATGTTTGGGATTTTGTCTTAAACGTCAAAAATTATGAAGCTCGTCATTAAAAACGCAACTATGCTTATACGTTAGGATATCTAGGTAAATAAATTTACAATTTCATTTTTATCTAATGCACTTTTTTCATAAAATTCTAATTTTCAACAAAAATTTCGTGGTTAAGACAAAAATTAGAAACACACCTGACCCTTATGCAACACAACAAACATAATTTGACACAAGGGAATTGAATTGAATCTAGAGAACGCAGTAACTTTTCGATGCGAAAGCTGCAGACATGCCTAATGGCGAAACAAGGAATGTATTAATTTGGCATTGCATGGCCCTCCGCTCGCTACGGGGGTGCAATCAACAAAAACTAACCAAAACTAACCCAAGGCTTGCCCTAAATTAGAAAAAAAATAAGAATAAAAAAAACATAACTTTAAAAAAAGGAAATAAAAGATGCGTTGTGACCGACGGGAATCGAACTCGCGGCGTACAAATGACAAGGAGAAAATAACTACTACAATTATGTCTAGGGGCTGATCCATAACTCGGAGCGGGCTTGCGCAATAAACTGTTTTCATGTACTTCGCGATGCAACCAATCGTTTGTATGTCCCCTGAGGGTCTAGGGGTCTGCATGGTTAGTCTCCACTTCGGCGACCCGGGTTCAAACACCGTCGGTTTTTTCTTTTTTAAGGTTATATTTCTAAACAGTTTTTTTCTTGATTTTATGTATGTCTTGGGTTAGTTTTGGTTACCACTTGGTTAGTTTCTTTTTCTTGAGCTCCTGTAGCGAGCGGTGGGCCATGCGAAAAGTGAATTTAGGCAACCCACATTACTGCCGCTGGGAGTTACCGGTCAGTCCGTAGATATAAGTAACTACTACACCACCAGGGCGTTGAAAGCATATCGCTAGACAGTAACGACATGGATAATTCCGATACATTCGGCCAGTACGCCTGTCCGCGGATTTCGCATTGAAAAGTTAGTTGGTGCCCTAGACGTTTTTCAATTTGACATTTTGAGATTGATCCCATTGATCATATTATAATCTATTAGCGGCATTATCAGTTATCCTTTTCTAATAGTAAAGTAAAATAATAAGTAAAAAAGAACAGCCAATAGCCGCGTTCGTTTTTGTCATCTTTTTCCTCGATTTGCTCTGACATTTTGACAGGCACGTGACTTGGATTTTCCTAATTATACCAGAGTATGTTATACTCTGATTATACAGAACTCGTGGTGACTGTCAAATTTTCAGAGCAAATCCAGGAAAAATATGACAAAAACGAACGCGGATTATATCTTCTGCTGATCCACTTCAAAGCGATGATGGCAGTTGTCATCCAGGCTGTAGATTCTAGATTCCTAATATCAAGGGTTCTGATGTATCAGATACAACAGTTAAAATCTGCTATAAATAAAAGATGACAGGAGTGGCTGCAATTTGCATTTGCACCACAGGAGAGGGCAACATATGTAGTAGTAAATGCAGGGTGATTTTTTTTTGCATATGACACAAGCATATGCTTGTATTTATATATGGGCACAAGCAGAGATAAATAAATATCTTTTTTCATTTATCTTTGGACACAAGAATACGCCAAGGTGATTTTTTTAGTATTTTATCTATGGGTGAGGTCATCAGGTAAGCAAAGCTTATAAACTATAATGCCAGCTGGGTGAGCGGGACACTTTACCGTTGCCCGGACCCGGACCACATCACAGGGGTTTAAAGTTGCGCGCGCATCACATTGTTGACAAACACGTGAATTTAGATTTGTATTTTTACATTTTCACTTCAAGCAATGCCGTCCGCTCGCTCTATGGCGCAACCAAACAAAACTAACCCAAATTAAAAAAGAAACAAACATAACTGAGAATAATAAAAAACATCGACAGGAATCGAACCCGGGTATCACGTATCACAAACACAACATCCAACCACTGAGCTACGCGACCAGTTGAAAGCGATTCGCTGGACCATAAAGATATAGTGTTTGCCAACAATGTAATGCGCGCAACTCTGAAGCCCTGTGATGTGATCTGGGCAACGCGTACTGGGCGGGACTTGGTTTGTTTACTATTTAGAGAATTTGTTTGAATGTCTTCACGCACTTGGAGCTAGCCGCGGAACGGTGAGTAATGAATGTGACCAATAACGCCGTGACACGTTTGTTTACTATTAAGATGATGGATACTATTTTAGAATGTCTAATATTTCACTGCACGCATGGTCCTCCGCTCGCTACGGGGACGAACTTTTTGCAAACATAACCTTAAAAAAAACACTCATGGGAATCGAACCCAGGCCGCCGTATCACAGACACAGCATCTGAGCACTGAGCCACCAGAGAACTTGAAAGGAATTCATTGTAGGAAAGACATGGGTGAACTGAGGGCCATGCGTTATTGGTCAGGCTCGTTAGTTGCCGTATCCGCGGCTATCTGTAAATTTCACGGTTCAGTCAGTTGCTTCCAACAGGTCTAGTGGTTAGATGCTGTGCTTATGATACGACGCTTCGGGTTCGATTCTAGTCAGTGGTAAGATTTTTTTAAAGGTTATGTTTGTAAAAACTATTTTTGATGTGTAAACATCTTACGCGACGCTATGAGAGTAAATCTCGGGAAAATGGACGGAAGTGTGTAAGGGGGTGTGATATCATAACCCATGCCCAGTGATTAGTGCACAGCTGCTTCAGCGCTTCCTTGTAAAAAGTTTTCTTTCGAACGCCAGAATATAGGCAATCAATTCCAAATAAGTGGTTGCCTCTATATTCAGGTGTTACAAAGACGAAATATACTCTTTACGAGGGCTGCTCAAATATTTGTGAAGCATACAAAATACCAAGGGCTTTAAAAAATTATCCAGTTAAACGCTATTGAAGCAATACATTAAATTACACAACCCATGTCGATATAGGATATGTTTCAACATTAGTGTGTAGTACCAGCAGACTCGCTAATTTTTTTCTTTATTTTGGGCATGCCTTTGGTTAGTTTCGCTTGGTTGCGCCCCCGCAGCGAGCGAAGCGAGCGGAGGGCCATGTCTGAAGCAAAATACTAGACATTCTAAAATTCTAAACAAACCCCCTAAATAATAAACAAACCAAGTCCCGCCCATTGTGGTTTATAATCATTGCTCCCTAGAGGCGAGTGTTGAGGAATGGTAGCCACGGGCCACAGGGTTGCCAACAGGATAACATACATTTCCTGGATTTTTTTTTATTCCTGGCAAATTCTGGCAAACATCAAATATTTAAAACAACATGTTCACTGATATTTAAAACAACATTTTCACTCGAAATTGTTGTATTTACTAAGTCATGTAATTATTTAATTTTTGCACTATCGATTCAAGCAAATCGCAGTTGGAGCGGTGGTTGCGGCAACAATAATCGAAAAGGACCGCAATGATTGTATAGCAATGTATGCGACAAATCAGTATCTTTTTGTAGGGAGGATTGCATGCTTAGTTTTGGTTATAAATCGATTACCAATTTATAAATAATTTAAAAAATAATACATATAGGATATCCGTCGTTCTGTGCAAATTCCTGGCACTAAATCATTCATGACATAATTACTGGCAAGTCTATCCTTGTTGTAAGGACACATAAACTACTCTTTGGTAAGGATGTGAGATACATACGTAAAGTGGCTTCCCACGGCCTGTATTAGAACAGGCCAGACTCGCGAGGCGGACATGCACAGGTAAGCACGGATCGGGCTTGGACGCGCGTGAGATCTTCCTATGGCCTGTTCTTTAAGAGTTTGAAGATAGGGTTCCGTTTAAAAATGTCGCGTGTCGCCGGAAACTCGGCATCTTAATTTTCGGTAGGTTGGCTGGTTGACAGTAGGTTTAAAATAACCAAATATAGAATAGAATATACCTAGTATGTACTTATAGATACCTACATAATATGTAACATGAAAACATAACAATCATAACATTGAGCTACAGCTCACTACAAAACAAGATCACGAGTCGGCCCGAACGAGTTTCGTTACTTTTTACCTTTGTATATTGATACGATTCTGGGTTTCCGATTATGGCGTTCTGCGTTCGATTCCCGTCGGTGGTTTTTTTTATTTTTTTTAAGGTTATGTTTGTTTTTTTTTCTAGATTTGGGTTAGATTTGAGTTAGTTTTGTTCGATTGAGTCCTGGAGCGAGCGAAACGAGCAGAGGGCCAGGCGTGAACTTAAGATTGACTTCGAAACTCGTTCGGGCCGACTCGTGACCTTGTTTTGTAGTGAGCTGTAGACACGGTATAAATAAGTATATACGGTAGGTTCACTCGAGACAAATTTCCAATTTCGCCGACAGTTTTTACCTTCAAAGCGAATCCGGATCAATCTCGTTCGCGGCCAGTTGTGGCTACACTACGAGGGAGAATTTACGCTCAGTGTGCAAACGCCTTGATATTCTGTACTGTTGGGTTGCGTTGAATTAAATAATTATTAAGATCGTTACTATGGCGAGATATTGTTGTGCGGATAATTATTGTTTTACAAAAGTGGGTGATGGATTTTCATTTTTTTAGATGCCCCAAAGACCCTATCAGTTAAGATTTATAATAATTTTTTAATGCAGTTTTCCAATTGCATGTATAATCGGTTTAACAAATATGTCTTTATTAAAATTTTGTTATTTACCTAAATATGGATAAAGACAATAGTGAGAAAAGAAAACGAGTACGGTAAAAATTAAATGCCCGTCACAACTAGCGTGAGCAAAAATCCGTTTATGTTTTAATAATTGCGAATTTTTCACATGACCTTTTGTGTTTTTAAAGCAACTCTTATATTTTAACATTGAAAATGTTTCTATTATCCTAGTAGGTATAGGACCTCAAATCGTGAAAAAGTGCATGCTACATTTGACACATGACATCATACGCGTGTGAGATCGTGTTAGTTTATTTACTTAAACTTAAATTCGATTTATAAGGTATCGGAATCGATTAAAATTACTAAAATAAATTGGAATTAACTGAAACTCACCGAAAGTTGATTGAATGACTAACCAAAACTCACCAAAAGTAACCAATACAGGCTTAAATGTACCGGTACAGGTTACGAAAATTCAATTAAGTTAAAACTAACCAAAACGAACGGAATTTTAACGACTAACCAAAAACATTAAATTTGATTATAACGTATCAGAACCGATTCAAATGACTAAAATAAATTGGAACTAACTGAAAGTAATCGAAAGTTGATTGAAAACTAACCAAAAGCAACTAAAAGCACCAAAAAGGGCTAAAACGTATCGGAACAGATTAAAAATATTAAAGTAAGTTGAAACTAACCCAAAGTAACCGACTAACCAAAAACATTAAAATTGGTTATAAAGTACGGAATCGGTTCAAATTACTAATATAAATTGAAACTAACTATAATTAACAAAAAGTTGATTGCACGACTAATCAAAACTGGCCAAAGTAACCAAAAGCACTAAGGGCTTAAACCTATCGGAACAGATTAAAAATATTAAAGTTAGTTAAAACTATCCCAAATTAACCTAATTTTGGCGACTGACATAATTTTACCAAAAACATTTAAATTGGTTATAATGTATCGGACTCGCTTCAAATGAGTAAAATAAATTGGTAGCTAACTGAAAGTAACGGAAAGCTGAGTGAATGACTAGCCAAAAGAAACTAAAAGCACCGACACCGGCTAAAACGTATCGTAATAGATTAAAAAATATTGGAGTAAGATAAAATTAACCCAAATTAACCGAATTTTGGCGACTAACCTTAACCCTTTAAGTCGCAGAGTCATTATACTGACCACCCTCGAGATCAAATATGGCGCCAAATATTTGAATCACGCCACGTGCTTCTGCTGTTAATAATAGCTATTGCATCACACCTAAATGCCCGCAAATGCACTCAGTTAACCACCTTCCGCTGTGCATGACGTATCCTCAAAAAGTGGTCACTTAACTAATCATCGATACTTTACGATTATGACTATTTTCATTGAATGTGCAAAGTGTTATTTGTGAACAAATTTAGGTAAGTAAATGCTATTTTATTACCCTGCAAATAATATTAAATACTTACAATATGTTTCTTTATATCTCAGTTACAAAATCAAGACAAAATATTGAACTGTTGGGTGTTTGGGGCTTTATAAAGGGCAATTAATTTTTTTTTTAGAAAATATAGGTTATGTATACAAAATTTTTGTGGTAATATTTTTCCTCAGTATAAGATAGTTATAATTTTTTTTGCATCTCAGGACTATAATTACCAAATGGTAAATTTTTTATTTCACCAAATATGAACGGCTCAGATAATATTTTCATAATACCCGAACTCCAACTGAAATCGTATAGAGTCTACCATTTCATAGATTTTCATGTATTATACTACAGATTCGTTTTATACTACTCATGATTTTTGGTTTGATGTTTTTCGACAAAAAAAAAAGTTTTACCTATTTTTCTAAAAAAGAATTGTTATACAAAGGTCTGTCAGTTGGATTTAGTTGGTTTGGTAAACTTTTGATAAAAAATATAGGAACTGAATGCTGGATTTTCTGGAACGGCAAATAACTTTAGGGTATTTTCCGGATTAGTAGTATCTAAAAATGTAATAATATATAGGGCATTCCATAAGAAAAATGTATATTCTTGTTTGTTACGCTTTTCTGAATCGCCCTGAATACATGAAACTTATTTGAATAAAAATTTTCATTTGTACCCCACAACTTTAGCATTTTAACATTTTTTCTACAGCTCTATATAAAAAAGTTAAAAGGGGGGTCAATTTATATCGGGATACCCTGTACATACCGGGTGCCTGGAATTAAGGTTGGTCACATCGTTTTCTACGTTGTTTCAGAGAATGGCTAATAATTCCCTATTGGATTTGGAAAAACTATCTTCTGATGATGCGTTCTCCTTGCTGGCAGAGTTTCCAGATGATAACGCTGTAGACTTAGAATACGAGGGAGATAGTGACGCAGAAGATGGCGCGGCATTTAGTATCTTCTGTAAGACTGACAGGTCTTCTAGTAGATCATCTTCATCTATATTGCCACTCACTCCGGTAGTCGTTCCTACACCATCAACATTTGAAGATTCTGATCCAGACAAAGATGGTTCAGTTAGCAGGCGCGATGAGTTCTCCTATCCCATCAACCTCCAATAGTTTTTCTTTAGTTAGCAGACCCTCAGATTCCCGACTAAATCAACAGACTTCTAGAAATCTACGCAGGAGGATACTAGTTACTGCAGATATGGAAGACGATTTTCAAGATTTTGATAGTGACGATTCCATTGCTGATCCTAATTTTGAATTAGGACCAGCCTTACCAACCTTACTTTATTTAAGACAAGTATCTCTAAAATACGTTTGTAAGTAAAAATTCGCTGGAATAAATATCGAGTTTCTGCCAAAAATATATTTGTTGATAAAAGTGGTCAATAAAATGGTTTGAGAAATTTGACTATATGTGTTTTCTTGAAGTACCCAAGATCATTATACTAACCACCCTATCCTGACATAAAGGGAGGGGATAGATTTTTTTATATATTTTTTAAAGCATCCTGTGAACCATATAAATTATCCCCAATCAACAAAAAAATTGTTTCAGAGAAAATTCTTTCTGACACTTAAAGGCTAACCAAAAATCGTAAAATTGGTAATAACGTATTGGAACTTGTTCAAATGACTACAATAAATTTAAACTAACTGAAATTAACCGAAAGTTGACTGAACAATAAAGCTAACCAAAAGTAACCAGAAAAGCGAAACCATAAATCAAAATAGATTAAAAATATTAAAGTAAGTTGAAACTCACTTAAATTAGCCGAATTTCGGTGACTAACTAAAATTAACCAAAAACATTAAAATTAATTACACTCGTAACGTATTTGAACCGGTTCAAATTCTAAAATATATAAAAACCAACTAAAACTAACAGAAATCTGATTGAATGACAAACCAAAACTAATCAAAAGTAACCAAAAGCACTAAAACGTATCGGAATAGGTTACAAAAATTAAAGTAAGTTAAAACTAACCAAGACGAGCAGACCTTTGGCGACTAACCAAAAGTAACGAAAAACACTAAATTTGATTATAACGTATCGGAGTCGGTTCAAATGACTAAAATAAATAGGATCTAACTGAGACTAACCGAAAGTTAATTAAACGGCTAAACAAAACTAACTAAAAGTAAGCAAAAGCGAAAGAACGGGCTAATTCGGAACAGGTTAGAATTATTATCTACCGCAACGTCATGGCTAGTTATATATTAATAGATTTTCCTATCTACAAGTGGAGGGTAATTTTTTAGGTCTTCATATCGGCACCTTTTTTATAATTATGTTAAAAAATATTATAATGTTAAAAAGGCATTTCTTTAATTTCAGTTAGTTTTAATTCATTTTAGTCACTTGAACCGACTCCGATACGTTACAATCAAATTTAATGTTTTCGGTTAGTTTTGGTTAGTCGCCAAACTTCGGTTAATATAAGTTAATTTTAACTTACTTTAATATTTGTAATTTGCCCGATACGCTTTAGGCGTTTTTAGTGCTTTTGGTTAGTTGTTCACTCGACTTTCGGTTAGTTTCAGTTAGTTCAAATTTATTTTAGTAATTTGAACCGAATCCAATACGTTATAATAAATTTTAATGTATTTGGTTAGGTTTGGTTAGCTGCAAAAGTTTGGATAATTTGAGTTAGTCTTACTTTAGATTTTTAATCTGTTCCGATACATGATTGTTCTTTTTGGTGCTTTTCATTACTTTTGGTTAGTTTGGGTTAGTAGTTCATCACGCATATGACATCATGTGTGGCAAATGTAGCATGCACTTTTTCGCAATTTGATGCCCAATAACAGCAAAACAGAAACTTTTTCAATGTTAAAAGTACTACGGCAGACGTAGCGCGATGAGAGAAATTCTCACAAATGCAGCCAATCATTTGAGAAATGCACCCGGTTAATTGGCTATGTTAAAGAGGACGCCAAATAAGTTAGCTACAGTAGTGGAGGACAACTCCGTCCGCAAAGCCATCTCCGAAAACTGACGATTTCGCAGAAAATGTGAGAGAAATACTCGTAGCGCGAGTAATGAAGTGTTTAGACTTTTAAGAAGCTATAAATTTACTTTACTAGCTTAATTTGTCTTTTTATATTTAAATTCCCACAATATTTCTCAGGTACTTTGAACCTTCTGCTTTATACATATTTTAATAGATGAATCAAGTTACAAACTGTGAAATAAATTATTTTAATAGGTATTACCTTTATTTATAATGTTTTTGAATTTAGTATACGTTACTAGTTTTTATAACTTTATTACATAGTTTTATTCATTTGAATCACGTATCAAAAATTACCTTAATAGCCCTTTGAAATATCGTGTATCAAATAATAACCGAGGAAATAATTTTGCATTAGCTAATACTTTTTGAATCTCCCCTCACAGACTGCTCGCTGCTGCAGGTAGGGTAAAAACTAATTTTTTTACCGTGCTGCGTCTTTTGCGTTTGATCCAAAAGCATCAAACGATTTTTGCTAAGTGAATCTACTCGATATTATTTGTACTCTGCTGTAGATGCTAGTACATGTTACAAATGTATTCCTATGTAATGTAAAAAATAACATTTTGTTGCGTCAGAACTAAAAAATATAATCCATTGCTTTTTTTTAAATAGTATTTTTTTCCCCTTTTGCCGAAGTTAGCATCGTTTATTCTAAGCGCGTGCTTGTAAAATTCTTTACAAGCCTGGGTAAAATTAACTTTTATTTGTGACTTTTAATATGTTCAACTATAAGCCTGTTTCTAGAGTCTGCCCATGCATTTTCGCAAAGCGAAAAAATGCGTTCAGTGGCCGCGTTGAATGCTGGAATGGACGCGATAAATTGAAATATCATTAGAATATTTTTTAAATTTGGACTGGAAATAAAAATTAAATTTCATTTTTCGATGGGCGTTTTGTTTTGCGGCAAATTTGATTCTTGATTGAAAATCGGGACATTTGGCATCCAGCTATAGGTATTGGCAGAACGTATTAAAATGGAAAATGGCCCCAAAAATCAACCCTAATCACAGATAACAACAGACACCGACAGGTCGCGACAGGTCAGGCCAGGCCGCGCCTTTGAAGTTACCTACTTGCAGCGGATCGGGCGCGCAATCACGGATCTTTCCGGGCGACCCCGGACGGCACCCTTCCCACGGCGTGTTGGCCCGAGCTGGCGCGGCCCGGTCTGCGATATCAAGGGCCGTGGGAAGCCACCATAAGAACGCCAAATTTTCATCCGTCGGACCTGCGCATTTAGCAGCAACCCAGTATTGTTGTTCTAATATTTCACTTCACGAATGACCCTCCGCATGATTCGCTCGCTCCGGTAGTTCAACCCAAACTAACCTAAACTAGCACAAGGTAAAATAAAAAAAAAACAACTTTGAAAAACATATGAATTAGAACGCACGCATACGTGAAGGCTCAAAATTGGCGTTCCTAGACACGAAAGCGATACACTCAATCAAAAGTAAGTAGACGTTCCTTGGAACACATCAAATTGATTCAAGTTTCGCGCGCATCACATTGTTGACAAACACCATATTTTTGTGGTCCAGGGAATTGCTTGCAAATGGTCTAGACTAGCAGCTAAACCCCACGCAAAACAAATGATCCCGAGTCGGCCCGAACGAATTTCGAAGTCAATCTTAATTTAACGCATTGCCCTCCGCTCGCTTTGGGCGCAACCAAACAAACTAACCAAAACTAACCCAAATTTACAAAAAGAAATAAAGATAAAAATGAGCAAATCATAATATCGCCGTGCATTCACTTGCTCTTCATTCAATGAGACAGTTGCTCTTTTGCTTCCAAAATAACGAGAACGAGCATATACAAAAGAAACCTATTTTATTTTTTTATGGCAGTGACACACACACTAAAGGGAGATCCTATGGCACTCGACGAGCGGTGAGTGTGCGAAAATGCTGATTGATACGGTTCTTAAACAGTTAATATTAGGGGGAAACAGATGTGGCGGGAGTGAGTTCCACAGTGATGTAGTGCACCAGTCCTTGTAAAGCGACGTTCAAGGTGTTTCCAGTTGTACGACGAACGGGTGCGCCCTAGCCGTCTGTCCTGACTGTCTGACATGTGCTACTGGGGACGGGATGATGCTGGCCAAATCCTGGGAAGATCTGACGTGAAAATATCTATAAAACAGTGAAAATTCGGCCACATGTCCTCGATGTCTCTTCCGAATGGAATCCAGCAGCTTTTGGGTGTTCTTAGGAGCGGCACCACAGATTTGGTAGCAATTCTCTAAACACGGTCTTATTTGCGCTTTGTAGAGCAAGAGTATAGGAATAGTCGATCCTGCCATGTTGATGTCAGGGCACGTCGTATTAGCTTTCTTGGTAAACGTGGCTGCTTGGTTTTATGCAGCATTAAATTGGACCAAATTCCCGTCGCCACAAGTTCGAACTTTCTCTAGATCTTGATTAATTATTGTTGTGCTCCTCTCTGCAGTGATAAGTCTCAGTCACTGGTAAAGATTTTTCTGATCTAAATTGGGAGACAAGGGTACTGTCATCTCCAAAACTGTAACCATGGTTTCGGTTAGCCGGTCATTGATATAGATGAGAAACAGAGTTGGTGAAAGTATTGCGCCCTGGGGGACTCCCGCATTTATGGTGAATGTGTCTGAGATGTTATTGGAAGCAAGGCAATTGGACGATGGTTTGATGGTGTGGTTTTCGCCTTGTTTTGGTACAGGTTGCACTCGAGCGACTTTCCAAGAATCCAATTTCGGTAAAACAGAGAAAAAAGTCTGGAAAGAATGGCTGTTAGTTCGTTGGCGTAGTTCTTTAACACGATGATGAGGTATTTCATCCAGTCCTGATGCCTTTTGCGTATCGAGCTCTTTAAGGTATTTTTCGAATATCACGGTGGTGAAACTTAACTTCTGTCATGGTAGTATTGATGTTGGATATGATGGGGAGATCCTTGCCATGGGAAACGTTTAAGGTACAGGGTGATGAAAACATTTCGGCGAAACCTGTTTGCTTTTTTCCTTAGCTGTAGTCGCCGTGACGCCCCGTTCGTCCGTCAAAGTTGGGAGAGACGTTTTTGTAAAGTTATTACTTACTGCTTTTGCTACCAACCAGAAATTCCTGGAGCCACTGGGACATTGGAAATGTTTATCCCTGGTCCTTTGACTGTGTTTGTCCTCAGTTTCGTCAATCATACCATACGTTTGCATTCGTTCCGCGCTTCTGCAAAATAATTGTGACTTTCAGCGATCTGATTTTGCTGTCAGTACCTACTTGTAGGCTTGCAGTTTCCTACGGCTCTTTCGCATCTTCTGTCGAACTAGGTTTAGGTAACTTGATGGAGTTCTGCCTAGATTGCTCCATGTCTGCTTTGGCATTGACGACCCGTCGCGCGTCGGTTGATTGCAAAGAGATTACAATCGCCTCAGGAATGGAAGCATACATCCATTCCTGAGGCGATTGTAATCTCTTTGCAATCAACCGACGCGCGACGGGTCGTCAATGCCAAAGCAGACATGGAGCAATCTAGGCAGAACTCTCATCATAGATCCTCCCATTTGCAGAATTGCAATGCCAGATTTTATGACGCAATGATCAGCAATGCCCTGGTACCAACGAAGGCCTGGCTACGGCCCTGTAAGCATTTTATTTAAACAAAAAACACATATTTTACTCTTGGAATTAAGTGTTTTTTTTTTAAATAACAATATCTAAATATGATAAAATTCATAATAACAGTTTGACAAGAAAATTGTTTTGGTTATTTTATGTCGAAGGGTGGCTCTATTACCTAATAACCAATGAGTTTTTTACATGTGTGACTTCGAATTTTTGCATAAGTATTGATATCTACTGCATTTTAAGACTTGAATCTCACATATCCACCACACTCTTGAATATAAAAATACCGACATCCGACATGAAAATTTTAGTCTTCTTATAATTTTGTTACAAAACTTGCCAATAATTCCGGTTCTTCTTAAAAAAAATAAAAAATAGGAACTGCGGTCATTAGTTCTTGTCACAGCTCCTAATTATTACCGCAATATGCTTCCCCATCCTCACAGAGGGCGTTACTTACCCGCCACTCGATACCGTAATTAAAATGCGCGATATGCGCGATAAGACAATGTTACATTAATTAAGGATGGCGTGCCGAAGGGTTGTAAAAATAATATTTTCGCTAATCGATAAAAAAACAACTACACGAAGCTAAAAACCTACATGTTAGAGGATGTATTAAACTTATCATGATCGCGCGACATTTCTTTTTTGTTTAAGGGGTGGGCAAGTATTTTAGATGGAATTTTAAATGTTGTACGCTGGGTAGTTGGTAATTAAAATGCAAAATTGTATGCAAGATCTCTTATTTATGGGGTACACGTATTGGATCGTTTGATCGAAGATTTTCATCAACCAATCCCATATTATGTTACCCTAAGTATATTATGTAAAACGAGACATTTACATTGTAACATTTAAAGAATCTGATCAGTGTAAGTGTTGCCTGGCGTACTATACTTATATATAGTATTTGATAGTATTATATTGATAACGTAGGACCACGGCTGGGCTTCAATCAGGCTCCAAAATATACAAAGTGGCAACCACGCGTTATTCTTCATCACGACTAGGCAGATTGGCATTACCTAGGTTTTGATAAGTTAGTTTTTACCAAACACATTTAACCTAGAAGAGACGGGCAAATGGTTGTTTGTTTTCACCCAACATGGAGTCACATTCTAAGATCGATAGAAGTAGCGTTGCCAAATTTAAAGTTTACCAGTTACTGTAGGTACTGACCCAGGAAATAGCAAATAATCTAGTAAAAAACGAGACACCAGACCTATTGATTTATTTTTTCATAATCACATACTTTTTCATAATGAATCATAACACTAAATAGCTGTTTTACTAAATTACTAAGTCGAGTAAGATGTATGTATTTATTTATGTTCCTTAACTTCCCCTGATTCTTTCTAGTATTTACTGACTCCTTGCCTCTCTCGTGTACGTTTTACAAATTTATAACCTAGCCTAACATTTCCAAAGAGAATGTAGATACAACGAAGGAAACTGAGAATATAGAAAAATTCGCAGAACTAAAGTAGACCACTATGTTAAATTTCACAGCAACACCACAACTCTCTTCAGGGCCTGTATTCGAAGTCGCCCGTTATATGGTTGTACGAATGGCCCTCTGCTCGCTTCGCTCGCTCCAGGGGTGCAACCAAACAAAACTAACCCACACTAACCCAAGGCATGCCCAAAATAAAGAAAA
>MU182059.1:972-24808 GCA_016904865.1 Pissodes strobi
AAAAAATTACTAAATATATACAGATCAAATATATTATGGCAACCCGTTGCTAAAATGTCATTATTTCCACGTCACACCCGGGAAAGTAGTAGCGAGAATTCGCCTTTCTACGTCTTTTTTCCGGCTCAAATGTGGGGATCCGCAGATTTCTTTTCTCTTAAACTACTCTATAGGACACTCCCTTTCTAGTGAAAAAAAGAAAATTTCAAAATTCGGTGGGTCGTGAACTTTACCAGACCCTAATTATAATATCTACAAGTTATAAAATAATTAAATAAATGAAAAATCGAGTGAAAAATATGTAAAGTAAAGAAATATTTCGACGATCGATTCGGTCGAAGTGTGATGACTTATCTTCGCCCAAAACCGTCTGCTTTATGGCCTTCTAGTGCAGGTGGCGTTGGCTGAAGTCGACTACTTTACCCGAATGAGCCGTAGGCAGTTCGTATTAACGTGACGGCTCAGCCTTATTCCCTAGCCACAAAAAATGTGCTGAACGTGCGGCGCGGCGTGCCTAAAGAAGTTTCCGCTTCATAAGTCTATTTTGCATAGGTATGTCTTGAGTAATTCTACTTAAATTATAAATTTAATGTAATTAATGTATTTTTAGATAATTTTAATCTACCTCGTTATTAGCAAGCACTACTATACACGAACCAAGCATCAAACGGATTTTGAAATATTAGTAGTTCGTGCCAAAAGACTAGTTTTAACTCTGTTGCATTAAAGTTGAGTATCGCTGGCGACGACAGCCTTATGTGCGAAAAAATCCATTTAAAATTTCGATTAAATTCCTGGCAGTCAAATAGAGTAAATATTTGAACAGCGTGACATCTCAGCAGACGATCCGTGTTTGCTTAAGCAAGCCGAATAAGTGGTGTTTACTCGGGAAAATCAAATAAACACGGCATTCTAAAAGCTATAGGCAACTCGCGAAGCGGTTTTAGAAAAGCGCATATTGTCACATTCAGAAGGGCCTGCAGTGTGTATATGATAATATTTGAAAAAGAAACATATGCATTTCTCAAAGTGTGTATAACGAAATTTAAAATAGTAGGTTGCTGAAAATTTGCATATTATTGGAAAATATCTTATTCTTTAAATTTAAAATTATTATTATTTAGCCCATTGAAGTTTACCCACAGCTATTGTATAAGCTGTGGTTTACCCATGGATAAACGGCGTTT
This sequence comes from Pissodes strobi, assembly GCA_016904865.1. Classification (NCBI taxonomy): domain Eukaryota; kingdom Metazoa; phylum Arthropoda; class Insecta; order Coleoptera; family Curculionidae; genus Pissodes; species Pissodes strobi. Next base: position 2,160 of record MU182059.1, read on the forward strand.
GGCCCAGCTTCATCCTAATACTTTCGTTATGCCGGCACGTCGCGTCGCGTCGCGACGTCTTTTTAGAATCCTTCTTCGATTATTTTGGGTTTCTTGTACACGTTTTTGCTTCTGCTTCACTAAATTATCTACCAGCTGCAATTTAGATAAACTATTATCATTTATATTTCATCAGTTACATCAATCATCATTCTTAGGTAGAGGTCATCATTTTCTTGAACACTTCTTGAGCTTGTCTTGATTTCAAGACAAAATCAAGTAGTGATGGGCTTATTCGAATGAAAAATAACCTGTTATCCGGTTATTAAAATAACCTGTATTATTCGGTTTTCATTCCACAAGTATTCGAATGAAAAATAACCTGAACCCTGATACGTACGAATTCAAATACGAACACGAAGGAACAAACCTCGCTGTCGCGTCGCGTCGATCCGTCGAATGATCAACGAGCAAGGAGCGGTTTTAATTTAGTTATGAGATATGAGGCGAGTTTCGATGTTTTAGATCGAATAAAAGATGAGTTTTAAAGTTTCAAATGTACCGGTAGGATGTGGATTTGTAGAATGTGGAAGCCGAACTTGGGGGGTTGAAAACTAGCGAATATTAAGTTAAGATTGCATAATTTACTTTTATTGCGTACCTAACATAAAAAATATCCAATTTTCGGCGCCTTCCTAAAAAGTGCAAATAGAGCAAGTTGTTGACATCTTCAAAGAATCAAAATAAAAGGCGGTCGCTTTTGATCCGGCCGGCCGATATTTTTTGTTGCGGTTAGTAAACAGCCCCACATATTTGTTATTTCTTTCATACATTTCTTCGTAATGAATACGGCCTGCTTTCCAATACATACAGTGGCGTAGCTAGAAATGTCGGCGCCGGGGGGCAAACCTATCCGCTGGCGCCTAAAACAAACCTATGTCTAGCTCGTAACGTAAAGTAAATTTTATTTCTCTTTTATTTCCCCTATTCAAGCACTTTACTCGATTCACTAGGCAAAATTAAATTGTAACCTTATCTTATCCTTTTACCACCGAACTACCCATTCTTTCTTCTAAAAATGAAATAAAAAATTGACGTCAAACGATTTAAAACAGTCAAATTAATCATATGTACGAAACTCTGAAAAACACATACTTGTTTACGACCAAGATTATCCCAATTTTTGCCTTTGAAGTGCATGCCGCCTTAGCGTTCGGCCACAACGGTGCACCGCACCGTACAGGGCTAGGGTACAGAGCCTTGCTCATCGCACCTAGCCTGGCTTCTGCTTCGCACAGTAGTGGCCTCACTGGCGCACCGCACCTCGACCTGTCCGCTAAGTTTGTTTCTAGATATTGACTGGCAAACATGGCATTTACTTCATCATCTTCTTCTAGTGCAGAATATATTCTTTGGCTCAAGCTTAACAAAGTGTGTATATACCAAAATCCAAAGTAGCGGTTCATCCCGTCAACAAAAATCGAAGTGACTATGGGAAATTTCAGCACCTTTATAAAGATCTCAGAAAAGATTCTTGAATATATGAGGATTTTAAATAAATTTGAAAGCCGTATTGATAACACTAGGAAGAACTGCCATTCCCAACGCATATACCACCCCTGCATAAAAAATAAACCTTTTAACGACGTCAAATACTTTAAATTCTATACCTGTTGTTTGACATTCATCTCCCACTTCTTTCCAGCCTTTTGTTAAAATCGCACTATTGTGATGATGTGGTGACTTTTGATTTTCTTGCACCTAATTTCTCTTGGCGCCGTGGGGCCTTGCCCCCCCTGGTCCACCCGGTAGCTACGCCACTGAATACATAACACTAATTATCACCTATTGTTTGTTTAGTTTTTAGGTTATATATTGGAATTTAGAATGTAGGAGCATTAAAGCAATACATAAGTCGTAATATAACTATAACAATATGTACTATTAATTATTAATATTATTATAGTACTATAAATACATCGCCAGAGAGAAATACTTTTTTGCAAAGTATATTTTTAGTAATTTTGTTCATTATATGTAATCAACACATCCAAGAATCATATTTTGGAGTTTAAGTATTTTTGATTTAAAAACGTAAAATGCTGTTTATTTTATTTTGTTCAATAATATTGCGTAATCAAATATCTACTAGTATTCTATTGTTATTTACTTATATATTAAGTCATACTTAATAAGACAATAATTACAGCAGTTACGAATACGATGCCGATGACGCTGAACCTCCTTCCTAACCGGCTGCGATCGCTAACTTGAATTTATTCGAATGATTATTCAAATAATCATTCGGTTATTAATATTATTTGAATACAAATAATTCGGTTATCAAAATAATTCGGTTATGCCCATCACTAAAATCAAGACAAGAAATGATCCTTGTTTTTCAACAAATGGCAAGAAATTACTTCTCAAGATCAAGATTTCTTGGAAAGAAATTAAGAAAATCTGGAAATTTCTTGAAAACCTAGAATTATTAAAAAGAAAACTAATTTGTTTGCAAGTTTATTGGAAAAAAAACAAAGCACTGCAACATTTTTAACAGATGAATAAAAAAATATATTATGCAAACATTTTTTTATAATACCAAGCACTTTGCCGGATGTCCAAAGTTGACATATACACTATGGGTCAAGTTAAATTGGAACCTTTCTTAATGCTTAATACACACCACTTCAAAAGTCTTGGACCCCCAAGTACTTTTCTCATAAGAGGCAATGCCTCGGGCAATGCAAACAAGCCCGCCTGAAAACACGCATATCTAGTTGATTAAATAAGCAAACAAAGTGATTCAAAACATAGAATGCCAAAAAAGAAACTTCAAAAGATTGCAAAATTAATGTACTTACTGCTGTAACCAGTGGATTATGTAGGTACAGGATGTAATGGAATTCACTCGGTATAAAAAATCTTCAATTTTGACTTACATTTTTGGTATTACTTTATAGACAATTTAGTGGCAAAGTTATCCACCCTAAGACCTTAGTCAAACTTTAGTTTCTGTTTCATACGGGGAGAGGCAAAAATTTATGTTTATCTAAAAACTCTCAACACTCTGTATATAGTCCACTGGTTACGGCAATAGATTCACTTTGCAATACATTTATAGCTTCATCTTATATTAGCATTTTCTTTTTTTGAATCACTTTGCTTGACTATTTATTAAAGCAGATATTAATGTTTTCAGGCAGACATGTTTGTATCGTGCCTTATGAGAAAAGTAGTTGGGGGTCCAAGACTTTTGACGCTGTGCATAGTTTTTTATTTTCAAAGGATTTTTTTATCATTTTTGGATATGTTATGGCTTAAGGTATTGGGATCAAAAAGTACATTGCAAAGCGGGTCTACCGCACAGAAAGGGGGTATTTTTTAAAACCAATGTTTCAGGTCCTTGCAAAAATCGACCGAATGAAATGAAGATGTAAAAATATGCAAAAAAGATTGGAAAGGTTTCGGAATATTGACCATTAAAAAACAGGCATATACAGACAAAATTGAAATTGATATTTTAATTTTGGTAAATGTCTTGTGGGCCAAATTAAATTGGATCATTTTTTAATGCTTAATGACTTTTTATTTCCAGAGGATTCTTTATCTTTTTTGGATATGTTATGGCCTAAGATATTAGAATCAAAACGAACTTTGTAAAGCGGGTCTGCATCAGTGGCGTAAATTTCGCTACGTAAACAACGCTATGAAGCAACGAACTGTACTAATACTACCAAAGTGTTTGTTTATACTATGATACTACCCTGGCCCTGGCCGAGTGAACCTCGATTCTACGCATAAAGCATAAATATCACGTCAGCCAATCTTACCCCTACTTTTAAACGGGGATTCCCCTTTTGTCAGGATATCAAGAAATTTCAAGATTTCTTGAGTCAAGACAAGACACCATCTCTCAAGAAATGTTTAAGACAAGATTTTTTCTTATTTATTGAAAATATTTCATGACAAAACAAGAAATTTCTTGCCAAAACAAGATTTCTTGTCCTGACTATCCCTATTCTTAGGGCTTCATTCCTAAATCACTTCTTTCAAACTCGCTATATACTATTCTCTGAAATATCACAAACTTCATACTTTTAGCGGTTTTAAGCCACCGGCACCGTTTCTAAATACAAACATGTTTTGCAAAGCTAATTGTTAGTTGTTCTTTTTATTTGGTTCAAAATAAATTCATTAATGGATATCTAATATTATTGTATTGCTTATTTCTGTTTGCATTTGGGTATTTGTCATGAATTTTGTCTTGTCAAAATTCGTTTTCGATAGAATTAAATTCAGGTATGTTTCTCGGTTGTTCCATCGTACTTTGTCCGGCTATGTAAAACCTGTTATCTATTTAATGATTAGTTTTTCAATATTTTAAAAGGTACAGTGAAATAAATAATTTATTATTCGGAAAAATGCACTAATATTCAGTCTCGTATTGTTTTTCGATATTTGTATAAAATTTTCTACGCATTTGAAAAAATGTCAATTTTATAATAATTTTTATTGCCAACTGATCAATTAGCAATTTTTAGAGTAAAAGAATAGCATAAGACTTATGTTGATTTCTGGAAAATACTTCTAATCAGATAGTTTAAAATTCCGGAAAGTATGTATTTATTTATTAAATATTTTCGTCCCATTTTCGTAATTTACGTTGCTACAGACTTGATAATTTTCAAAAGTTAATTTTTAAAACGTTTCGAGATGAATTACTATTTTTACAAGTATGAGCCAACAAAATGTTTTAACTTTGGCTCGAAAATATCCTGCATTGGAGAAATACTTAATAATTCTCGTATAAATTCTCGAAATCTACGTGAAATTTGCTATAGATTGGTTTCCGAATGTTTCTATATTCATTAACCTTTTAAACTTAAATGGAAAAATTGATGTTTGTCATTTGATGGAACACTTATCAAATAAATAATTATAATAATGTGCCACGCTCTTTATTATCTTCTAATTTCATTTAATTTTTTTCACCTTACATACATGAAAGTAAACATACTCAAAAGAAAAATTTAAAGTTAAATTAAAATAATTTGCAATTAATGATGCGTTTGTGGTCCTACTTAAAATTGTGCCTGGTAACAAGTAAATTGAAACTGATTTACCTAAGCAAATAATAGTACAGGAGTGGACCATTCTAATGTTGTAGTTTCTTTTTCTAAAACTGAGGGACTCGTGGGTAGCTCTCCAGGCAACTCCCAGAGGGAAACGTCCACAATCAATGAACACAAGGTCTTCTTCAGCCGAAGAACGACTCTTCACATACTTAAAAAAAAAGAAGTTCCTCAATTGTGGAAGGTGCAAAGTAGTAACTGGGCCACATTCTTTCTGCATCAATGTATGTGTTATTATTTTTACATGACTTCCTCCGGACGAAGGAACCTAAAAAGATTATCATATTTAACACAAAGTAGTTAAATGACAAAGATTTTCCAACAACTAAAACATAGATGAACATTATCTTGAACATTCCATTATTCTCTATCTGAATATTTATTAAAGTCTATTTCATAGGAGTTGATACCTCGGTGCCCTCATAAAATGATTCAGAACAGTATAGTCAGGTATGTCAACATTATAAATGTATTTAGCATAATAAAATATAAATTATAGCCCATACCACCCGGTAACCGGTGAATGAGCAAAAGTGCCATACATTTCAAATGAAGGATAACCAATGAATCACTTTTTTTTTATTTATTTATATTTATTTATTTATTTATAGAAAATTGTCTTAAGATACTTGATGTTTTCCTAAATATAATAAAAACTTCAGGAAAATCAGGAAGGAATTAGCAACTATCCACGTGAAATCGTGGAATCAGAAAATGGCGACGCATAAAAAAAGCATCTCACCTGCGATGAAACAATGAAAGATCATACTAATGAAACCAAGTTTAAGCACCAAATCAATAATACTTCAAATGTAGCGCAAATAAATCAAATAAATACTGGCCACAAAGAGACTTAATTTGTTTACCCTATATATCACTAAAAACGTGCACCTAGGTACCGAAGTGCTGTTATCCTCATGGAAGTCGCAATCGATGCTCCGCCTACTCGCACAGGCATATTTTAAAAATCCAGTCCAAATTAAAGATAAGATGGAATAAGGTTTATTGTGCTAAACTAACTTGTAGGGAGCTTATTTACATCCCCTTTTTACATTTTTAAATGCTCTAATCAACCCCGATATTTTTCTAGGAACGTTTAAAGAAAAACAAGCCAATATCAAATAGAGAAACGAACTAATAAAAGGAAACATCCCTTAAAACCCAACACAAACTAAAAAGAGCAAATAGAGACCGTCTAGCAATCTAGTCAATAATATAATTGTATTTTATACAATGATAATATATAGGCACTATCGCTTCAAGAAGAGACTTGGAATGCACTGGAATACATTTCACCGCACTCACACACGGTACTATTATATAAAATTAAATGATCATAAGGCTATCTTGGTGCAAATCTTGGGCATGAGGCTATCTTAGTGCATGCTCTTGATAAGCATGTTTTGACATAAACTTGGAGTCCAAGCTCGTTAAACTTACTTACTACCACTAAATATTTATTTTTGTTTAAGGCATACCCCTGTTGGACTTTTTTCCCTTTCTGAAATGCAATGAATTAAAGGATATAATTATATGCTATCAAGAAAAATATGATCAGATTGCTACTACAAGACAAGAACTCAAAATTGCTGGATTTCACCTTAATTATTGGGAATTATATTATGATGATATCCTTCCTATTGCATTTATTTCCAAATTTAAGTAATACTTAGACTTTATTTCACTTTATTAATTCATTCTTGACAGAATGATGAAAATAAAATTAAATGATCTTCAAAAATTCAAGATTTAAATGTTAAATGATACCTAACTCTTAACTAGTATTTAGGTATCCGTTACAAACATCAATTTTATTTAAGAAATAAAAAGCAAAATATATACAAATATTAAATAATTTCTTTGTCTAAATTTCAAATTAGATACCTCCTAAGTATAAATTATAGATCGTGATAGTATATATTATTTAGTGTCAAATCCAAACAAAGCCGAAATAATTTATATAGGTAATTTTAAAATGAGGTGGGTCCTAGCCAAGGTAAAATTATCGATCATATATTATCTTCTCAAAATATATCAAATTGCTATTTTATAATGAAATTCATTTCTTAAAAAATAATCTCTACTATTTTATAGTATATAGCATTCCGTTTATATTGATTAATAATTATATGAAAGCAAAGTGTTAGTAATGTAAATATATGAAATTAATATTTTTTATATCACACGCTACTTTCTTGCGTTTTTAAAAATATACAACCAGCTTTTTGTGTTTTTGTTTTATTGCAAATTTAAGACTCTTTCCAAGGTTGAAGTGACGGAATTAGCATAAACAAATTACTTAGTAAAATGCAAGTTTTTGTCAAATTAGAATCGAGAGATCTCTTGCATACAAAATCCGTGAAATATATCTTCATTTAAATAGCAAACGACTACGCGCTATACAAATATCCTTGGGCACCTCTATTATCTGCTTATAAATGTAAAGCAATTATTAATGGAAGGCGAGAGTTTAATTCAGTCGCCGATAAATAAACGCCCTGTTAATTAGAATGCAAATGGTGCCATCAGAGTTTGGTTGAACAAAAAGGCCAGATATTGAAGTAGTTTTAATGACCCACCTGAAAAACTCACCATTGACTATAGCGGATATAATTGCTGATAAATCGTTTATAATTATATGTAAACCAGAGACATTTATTTTATTGTTAAATTAAGGCAATGGACAGTGAATCGTTATAACGTCACGCCAGTCACACCTCTTAATTAGGTGCTTGCCGTCCATGTAAAATGTATTAATTAGAAAAAAATTAATTGCACTAAGATTGAAATCTAAATTGGTGGACGGACAACGAAATTCTTGATGTTGTAATTTATAGTTATTATTTTAGCCTCAAGTTTTAATTCAAAACGCCATTAACGTAGTATGGGCCGATTTTTTTTTTTATCAAAAACGATTTTAGTCGCGCAGAAATAAACGATTCGCAATCATCAACATTTTTTCTTCCTAGAGTTTCGGTGACTAAAATTATTATTATTGATTGCCATATCATTCATAATTTTTTCCACCATGCAGATTAGAGGAATCAATCCCCAATGAATGCCGCAATTGCCATTTTTCTTCTTGATGGCAGGTAAATTATGATCGATAACCGTGACTTCGGAGTTTTAATTTAGAATGCCTTGGAGAATGCCTATTTCAATAAGTGTATTGTTATAGCTTATGCATTACCAATAATTATTGTATTTCATTAGTGTACGTATGAATAGTAATATTTTAAAGGTAAAAAGCTTATATCTATCAGAGATAGGTATCTTCTTCATTTCAATTGAACAAAGGTTGTACTGTTAGTATTTTATATTCTTCGGACAGGATCCTAGATTACAGTTTTGTTACCACCTAATAGGTAGTTAGAGGATACTCGTTTCTTACAAAACAAGAATATAAACTAAAATGCTGACAAAAGCCAACTTATTCAGCATATTATACTTATTCCACTTACTTTAAATATGTCGATTCTTTTCAAAGACTATATGCGCCATAATATTTAGGCTAATTTACCTATGGTAGGCTCGATTCCAAAATTTAAGACACGAATTTTATTAATACCTCTTCCCAAAAATATATATTTTTTAAGATGTGGTTTTGGGGTAGAATCATTTATTTTGGTTAACTCTAGTTTGTTTCTTCATATTGAAAACATGTTCTAATTTACATGTCAATGAAATAGTAAGATCCAATGCTAACCAAAGATGTGAGATTTTCTGGATCATTTACCAAACTGTAACGTAGATCTGTATTTTTAACTGTCGAATTACTCCAGTCTATTTAGCATTAAAATCATTTGATAATAAATTTAACTATTTATACAAGGCCTATTTTAAGTCTTCTGACGCCCCATACCAAAAATAAATGTTGCCGCCCCATGTGTTACGTAGTGAAAGTTATAATTTTCCAAAATATTTTAGTATTTTGTAGCCTTTTCATATATTATTTAGATATATTTTATGTTATTATTCTTATGTTCATAAATATGTATTCGCTATGTGCAAGATCCGTTAAGTAGCATCTGGTGTCTGGTGTCTGATCAAATACGATAATGGGTCACTTTGGAGCGTTCTGGCGCCGAAAAATTCGCAAGGACCGAAAAGGTAATTTTTGGGAAATTTTAAGAAATACGCGTTTCACTATTATGACATGACATTTAGGTTGAAGTATGTAGATTTATACATTTAATAACCAGAAAGCTGATTGAAAACGGTTTGAAGCTAAAAAAGTGTACCAAGATAGGAGAATGTGGAAATTTTTGGTGATTAGAGGCAGTTTGTGATTGATTTTATGGCAGAATCCAGGGTAAAATTGTGTAGTTAAGGTCTATTTATGCTCGACCGAGGACGGCCCGAGGCGAACCCATACCGAGTCATTAAGAACGAATGCCTGCTGAGCTTAGTATTCATGCTACACCGCCCTGTAACCGAGTGGAGTGATCGCCCGTCAGGGTGTTAGCAAGTGTTGCGAAGCTTTGAGAGTTTATAAAAAGTTATAATGCAGTTTTCAGAACTTGAGTTGAGCAGCTATTGCAATTGCTCTTGATGAAGTGAGATACGAGATACGTATTCAAAATAGAAGGCGAAAGAGAGAAACGGAAGGATTTTTAACATTGTATAAGGAATTAATAGATGATGAAAGCAAATTCTACGGTTAGTTTAGAATGTCCACTGCAAAACTTTCAACGCATCTAGTTGTAAAAAAATACAATTTGACTGTCGAACGGCTCAGACGTATGTACCCTACACATAGATACTAGATGTGCCCTGCCCGGAGCAAGCCGACACCTACAAGAAAATATAGACCTACGATTCGCCGCCGAGTTACGACCGAGGCACGGGCGAAGCTTGGACCCGTGCCGGCCTAGCGTGAATTAATTCATATAAAAACATTAACATAATTTTAAACCGTACGCCGCCGCCCGGTGTACGGCTCGGTCGCGGCACGTTGTAACATGGTGTGCACGTTCGTTCATCGCCGCTCCACCCAGCAGCTAATAATATAGCGAATAGAGAAACTATTTATTTTTGTTCTCGTGATATATTGTAGGTTTTGCCTACCGTACATGAAAAATAAAATTTGAGATATTATGCTAAGACAAAATCAAGATTAGCGATTCAGAATAATTGGTATGACGGAACGTGATATTTATCGCGAACCTGATAACATTAGCGAACACTCTAACGTGCCATTATTACGTGGAAAGTCTGAAAAAAAATTTCAATGCTACCATAGAAATGAAGTGAGTCAAGGATGTTGGACTAAAATGTGTATTACTAATTTTGAAGTTTCTTTTTTCAACAACATTTTTTTTACTAGTTATTTCCAACCGTTAATATACTCGGGTTAAAAATCCTAAATTAATAGTTTTATTGTAAAATATTTTTTTTTTATTTTGCGTATAACTTGTTTGTACCGCGAACCATTGACTTTTTTGTGATTTTATGCATATATCTTGGGATAGTTTAAATCAGTTTTAGTTATTTGTTTTTTTGCCTTAGTTTTGGTCAGTGTCCTATTTGCAAAAGTCAAAAAATTATGTTTCCTCTTATTTGGAATAGTATTGGTATTGGTTAGTTTAAGATAGTGTAGATTACTTTAAGATGGTAAAATTTTGACACGCATAGACGCATAAACGTATTTATTAACATTATGAATTATAATTTTTTATCAGATAGAATTTGCGTTGTCGGTAAGTTTCAATTAGTGTGGTTTTTAATTTTTAATTTGGGTTAATGTTAGTGTTTTCGGATAGTTTTGGTTAGCCCCTGAGATAGTGGCATCCAAGTTTGCGTGAAAGCTCTTGCTACTTTTATGAAATACTAATTTTGTCTTTCGTATGGGTTGGTGAAAATGCAGCGCACTTTTGCGTGCTTCATATTTACTAAACAAAATTAACCGCAAGTAAGCAAAAATTACTTTCTTAATGCAAAAAATATTTTCGTTAAATTTTCCTTCCGAAGAATATTTCGTTCGAAGAATAAAAGCCTTTTTTCAAGAATCATCCGAGTTCCATGATGATGATAATGAAATTGTAATATAGACTGGAAATCCCTTGCATGTCGGTCGCCAGTCTGGGACCATTGTACACTCGCTCATCACCAACCCGGTCACGCAGCCCTACCTCCTTAACTAAGACACACAGTTTCCTTGGCTGGATCTTTCTTATGTCTTCCGGGATACACGCAGGCAGCTCCCAAGGTGCACCTCACTTATCCCAGCCAACGCCAGACACGCGGCGAGAACTTCAGTGTACGATTCCTCGTCGTCCAAGCACCACCTACATTCCGGATCTTCCGCGATCCGCAGCAGGTGTAAATGCCTGTTCAAGGGACAGTGTTTTGTGAGGAGCCCCATCATAAACCCCACGTCCCCCCTCTTCAGGGCCAGTAAGGCCCTCACTCTACAAGGCACTGATTCACCCAAGAGTAGCCTAGCGTCCCTCTTTCGTGGAGCAGCTCGCCATAGATCCGTGGCTTGCACATTCATTGGTTCCTTAGAATGATGGCGACTATGTAGGCAACATCTATTACTAGTTCAAGTCCCATTGGACATATTGCAAAATTCCGCCGTGCCAGACGTTCATCCTCCCCGCTTCCCCGTACATGCTATTGTCCGGGAACCCAAACAAAAGTGCTTCTATTATGCCGGGCCAGGGCCCACAAGGCGTCCGGACTTAGACACTAGCGCAGAGCCGGTTTTGTCAGACTCAAGAGCCGACGGAATAGCTCTGACTGTCCGAACACATATAGATGTCCTTCACTTGGAGGATTTTGACAGGTTCTCATACCGCCTTCCTAGTTCCATACATGAATACCCGCTATGTCGCAGTTAGAGATCTTTTCCAACATTCAACCCAAATTAACCTAAACTCGGATAAATTTGGTGTAAGCTAAAATGCATCTCCCGCGCAGATATGAGATTTTCTCCACGCATTTCAAAACAATTCACAAATAGGGTTGCATCTTTGACTAATCCAAATATATTTCAACTAATTAATCATATTTGACTAACCTATTGCCTCAGAGGATGGCCTATTTTTAAATTTTTTTTCCTGAAAAGAAAAAAAACACTTTTGTTTCTCCAGGTATATAGCTGAAATATTCATAATTAGATTGTTACTGTATAGGTAGGCATAGTCGGTTCATTCTATAATGTTAACCCAATATGTCATATTTTGTCGAGCAGGACTGGAAAGTAGAGTTATCCCTTTAACTGTTCCAAGAATGTTACGGTTAATTAAATGTATATTTGACCAAACCTTGTGTAACATTGAAATATGTCTCAAGTTATTTTGCCTCAAAGACAGAACTATTAATCGTGAATTCTGGCCGAAAATATTCAGAATTAAATGGTTCCTACAGGAATGTTAAAGTCTATTTACTGATTCATCTTTATTTTCGGCTAATATTTTACAAAATGAGCTATTCGATTGTCGAATGGTTGAAAAGGGTCAAGCTTTATTTCAAGAGTGATAATAACGATGCAAGAACATGGGAACAGCATAGGGAAAGTATTTAGCATCTTTAGTAAATAAGGAACGGACAAAACAAAGAAATAGGGAAAGGGATTTTATTATATCGCAAACCATATATAAAAGTAGTTGACGTCAAACAACTTTTGTCTGGATTTTTTTTTCTAATTTTAAAAATAATAGCGATATTCTCATTTAAAGAGTTATCTGGCCAACCCTATACATTATTGTTCTTAATATGTTTACGATTTCTAGAGAGTTTATTATAAAAACGATTGAGTATACCTAGATAAAGCATGAAGCTCATAAGCCATCACTAACCTACCTTTAACAATAAAGCTACCTTAATTAATAACGTAATAAAATAAGAATAAAATAGTCAACGACATGCTAAATGTAAAAGAAAAATATAAAGAATGTCAATTCCAAAAAAAACTAAACCTAAACCGAGAGTTAGATAGGCTGAGTGAGTTTGGGTCAGATAAAAAAAAGTGCAAAACGTATCGTGCTAAATTGCTCCGTATGAATCCTACAGTCTCTCACAATATCTAAAGTTCAAGTTCAGAACAAACGTCAATATCTTGAAAAAAACAATTAAAAATTTCACGCATATTTTGGTAATGTATATACAAATGGTATTATTTTACCATATACACTCAAGGATTATTTTATGGCAGTTTTCTTAAATCCGTACCATTATTGTTTTATACAGTTTGTTTCTAGCTCTTGTAGAAAACTCTCCAGAGGTGATTAAAATACATCAAATTTTTGCTAACGTTATCTAAGCCGTAATTCCTGTTTAGAAAAATAATGCCTACATAATAAAAACAATTTGAGAGTCTAATATTTGATCGCAGTCAAATGGCCACGACACACACCTGCCGACAGAACAAGCTATTAACTCATATTAATTGTCAGTATCAATTTTTTTTTCCGGAAAATTTCTTCATTTGAAAATCCTTCTTAAAGTAGGTTACTACCATGCCTTCTACATACTTTATTTACCATATCAATATCATTTCTTAAGAAAGAGAAAATTGTCATAAACATCCAGCGAAAAAGTTCGGTATATTGTTAGATTGTTATCGACGCCAATATTGCCGTCTCAGCCGGTAGAAAGTCGAAAAGCACTAAAATTTAATTTATGTGTTAATATAGGGTATCGGGTAGTTTTTCTCTTGGAGACATCTGTTACCCCGAAGTGTTTGTTCTCCAGAATCGTCGCTGACTTAGGATATTACGACAGTTTTCGTCTTTTTGCGAGTTTACAGACTTTTATATTAAAATATTGTTCGCTCAGGTTAAATTTAGAAAGCTACGCTTATAAAATGCCATCGTATGTTCTGTTTGATTATGATTAATGGGTTTCAGACAAGGCAAGTATAGATTTTCTGCTCTTTTTTTATTAGGTATTTACGTGAATATGTACAAGGAGCTAATGTTTATTTACTTCAATAATATCCACATCTTCTCCGTGTAGGCCTGGTGAGCGTTCTAAGAAAAGTACCTTGATAAGCAATTTATTCTAAGTATTCCGATTTTAATTATGGAATAATGTGAAGATAGTAGATAAGACAAAGGAGTACTGCCACAAATCACCGTTACAGCTTTGCGATGCATATTTATTCGTTCAGGAATAAAATCTTGGTGGTTCGTGAAAAACACTACAACTTTTGTATTTACTATTTTTCCACATTTCCTAAAATAAATGCTCTAGGTACGTAGGGGGGACTCTGATCAGTTTCCGGTAGAAACGTACTTTCTGATAAAAAATACATGATATTTTAAGATCGGATCTCTACCTAGTATCTCCCTAATTGGTGGTAAGCTTATCAGAAAATATAAGAACTTGAAAACCAATTAAATGGAAAACAATGAATAATTCTCCCAGTAATTTAAGAGCTCCCGCGTAGCGGTTTGAGCTCTTTAGGGTTTCGAGATATTTTGAAAAAACTGATATGTTGAATTTTGATAAGTATAGAGGAAAAGCGTTAGTATTCAATGTTTTTCAAATCGAATTGAATGAATAATGCCATGTAGAAAATTAGGTTTACTATTTAAAATAATATTGTCTGGAATCTTATGATAGTAAATGAAATCAGTACCAGTGAAATAGCATGGCTGTATATGAATAACTAAGATTTTTCATTAACAAATCGGAAAATATCAAAACACTTAAGTACAGGGCCTGTTTTACCATTAGACCCATTAGGCCCGGGCCTAGGGCCCAATGACAAGTGAGGTCCAAATGTGCAACATAAAAAAATCACATGATTATACGAATATTTTTTAAAATATACATTTCCTCGATAAAAAAATCAGGATACTGTTTCGCCATCTTTATAATCTGAATTCCAAAACAAAACTAATCTTTATTAAACAGAAAGAACTACTCGACAAAACGTAGGCTGATAAAGAAAAAACATTTTATTAAAAATATACCGGCACAAAATACAGACAAAGTAAGTGGGTGTTCGAAGCAATTTTGACAGTAGAAAAATAGGCACTTACAATGTTCAGCATTTTACAAAGTTAAAGTAAACGGCGAAAAAATTAGTAGTTAGTGTATATTCCCAAATTTGGCTGTGTCTACTCTTATGTATCCAAACTTTTTCCGAAGAAAATTGTTAACGTTAACCTCAGTGTATTTCTGTTATTTTAAATATTATTTTATTTTTACTAATTTATGCTTTGGTTCAATAATTTTTTTTAAATCTTATATCGTGTTTCTTTTTTGTTTTTCTAAAATCTGTTATTTTTTATTAAAATTAATGCAAATTTATACTTAAATCTGAATAAAAAACTACATTATAATTAATGTTTTTAGTTCGAAATAAGAAAAAATCACGTGGGAGCCGAAGTCATGTTGGGGCCCGAAAATTTGCTATATAGGGCCTAGGGCCCAACTCCTTGGAAAATGGGGCCTGCTTAAGTAGGGGCTAGATAGTTGGCTTTGAAACCACCTGTATCGATGGAGACTTATCCTGTTTCTGACATTTGTAATGAGCACGCATCTCTTAAAAGTTTGACATATTTCACCTATCGATCATGTCATTTTAAAGTGCGGCATCTATCATTCTGGATTTTAGCCAGGTGGGCTACGTCATTTTTTAAACTAGCTCGAGATCAAAAACTTGCTTCTGTGATCTGTGAGTCCTATGACGTGACCGTTGCGTTGTGATATTTCAATGTCCTTTACGCCTAAACATATATGTTTAATTATGTGTAGATCAAATCTTTAACATCTGGGTTGCCAATCAATCTTGATAACTAGACTAAAGACAAATATGCAGCTGACATATATTGTATCATTTGCATTTTTTAGGCAATAGTATATTATTTTATATGGAGGAAAAGTAACTTTTCGTCCAAATAAAATATGCTGTTTTTTCTTCAAATGTCGACAAATTAATGCAAAAACATCTCTTTTTAATAGTAATAATATCTAATTATTATTAAAGATAAATGGGTTCGCAAGGCGGCTTAGACCACGGTCCTAGGTGGCCTTGCTTAGACCGGTGTCGGTGAATATATATGTAACATAAAGCTGTCAGTGGACACTGTCAACAATAATTATTTTTTTAAGATTGCGTCTCCGATTGCGTTTTAATTCCGTATTGATAAGCAGTTATTGAGTAAGTTCGATTAAATAATAACCAATTTGTTCCTAAATTAGTGATTTTTAGAAATGCAGTCACAAATTGAGTGATAAATACAAATTGTAGTTTAATAAATCTTGAGTTTTTGACGCTTATTTTGTTGTCTGTTTGTATTGTATCTATGTTGCTATGACAACACTTTTACCTCCGCCGGCGGAAAAGTGAAAAGTAAAGCTCCGGCGGAGGAAAAACGAAACTTCACGGCCGCCTACACAGTCGAGTAATGACGGATTTACTGACGTTTGAAGAAAAAATACATTTTTATGCTTATTATGGAAAAAAATGCGCATAAAGCTCCGTTTTAAAACAAAAAAAATGTTTAGTGTTACTGAAAACGCGCTCTTTGTAATGTAATAATACTGTATAGTTTTACAGTCAGTAATAAAAAACCAGATCAGACGGCCAGAGAATATCACTGACGTCGGAATATACCCAAAATTTTAAATTTTAAAATGTAGAATATTTTTAATGGCTTTTAATAACTCAATTGTGGAGTATCGCGTACTTATAGTTTTGTTTTATTTTCAACTAAGACGTGTTTTGCTTTGATGGAGTATCTCAAGATTAAATAAAAAGTGCTGTCTTAAACTGGAAACTGTGATTGTGATTTTCTTTGACTTTACTAAAGCCTTTGATGTTTTTAATAAAGACTTTGTAGTGAGAAAGATCGAAAAACTAGGCATAGGAGGTCTGTTCAAACATCTTATAAAATCATTTCCGTCAAAGCATAAGATGGCCGTTAAAATTAAATTTCTTCCTTCTGACTTTAAAGATTTAGACCTAGGCACTCCACAAGGCAGTACTCTGGCGCCTCTAATTTTTCTACTCTTTATACATGAGTTTCCATTTATCTATTTATTATTTTAACATACGTTCATAAAAATAGATCTAACTTTGTTATTAACGGTGATTTTCATCTAGCTTGGGGTTTGGAACCTTCGACAAAATGCACTAAAACGGAGTTTTATCCCCAATACCGAAACAGAATTATTGCGCTCGACGCGCGTTTTGCCAGCCATGTTAGCATCATCAGGAGATGATTAAAGCAGTTTTAATCATCTCCTGATGATGCTAACATGGTTAGCTAAACGCGCGTCGAGTGCAATAATTCTGTTTCGGTATTGTGAATAAAACTCCGTTTTAGAGGAGATTTTCATGATTATGTCACAAGATACCGTGACAAATTTTGTATTCAGCGACACAACTACGAATATTTCAAAAATTCTCCAATTTTGCTGGCCTACGATTATACAATCCTCAGGATTTCAAAAGCTTATCAGAGAGAAGATTCAAATGACTATTGAAAATAAATTATGTCATGGTGCTTTTTATTCAATTTCGGACTTTTTAAAAAATAATAAGTTTTTTCTGACTTGCTCCTCTCTACTGTAACTTTTGTAGTGCTCGGAATCAAATAAATATCTATCTATCTATCTATCTATCTATCTATTTAAACCATGCAAACAAATTTATATGTACGCGGGCAAAGCTCCATCAACAACAAGTTTTTTTTGTCTGAAATTAAATTTTAGTTTCGTGCCGGAAAGAATTGCTAAATTAGAAAAAGTACATATGCCTCTTACAGATTAAAAGAAAATACACTACGTCATGCAAAAACGCACAGTTGGAATAGAAATAATAGAAAAATATTAAACAACGATTGAAAAAAACCTTGTGTTCACAACCATGGTCAAATTACCCAGTGTTGTGAATGGAAATGTTTCAACAAATCTGAATAGGCAACCAGATATTTTAACAAATTATCAAACGTTACATCCGTCGAGGTTGAACGCAGCTTTTCGATATGCAAGTACATGTATTCAGATAGAAGACACACTTTTTTTTAACTGAAAATTTTGAAAAAGGTTTAATTATATACCTATAGTTTTAATAATGCGTAATAGGTAATAGGTGTAGGTATAAGTTTATGTCATTACCTACTTTAAGTTGACAGTAATTTTTGACAAAAGTCACTCTTGATTGCATTTTTTATGAAATTTAATCGTTTCGGCGACTTTTTAACGAAAACAAACAATTTTTGAGAAAATAAAGCAATTAATACCCATAAATCGAGAAATATAATTTGAATATCTATCACAGTTTTTATTCATTTATTCGGT
Source organism: Pissodes strobi (assembly GCA_016904865.1). Taxonomy (NCBI): domain Eukaryota; kingdom Metazoa; phylum Arthropoda; class Insecta; order Coleoptera; family Curculionidae; genus Pissodes; species Pissodes strobi. Next base: position 20,534 of record MU182059.1, read on the forward strand.
AAATTCTCGACCAAATACCATTCGTGCATAAAAATCAACCAAAAAATTCTGAAAAATCAGATGTTGCTTAAAGAAAATGGTATTCGGTTATTTTTTTCGTTCGCTTTGTCAACAAAAAAAAAATAACTCTTGCAATTTTCAAGCAGGACTCAGAATTTTCGGTAATTTGTAAGCACTTGTGATATTATTCTTCAAAACTACTCTTTTCTAGAAATTGCTGAAATAATGGTTTATTTGCGGTACTTCTTATGCCATATTATTAACGCAAATTATCAGAAACAAGAAACAAGTCCTAGCATATCTCAAGTAGTAACTCTTAATTAAATAAATGAAATGCGTTATAGTGGAAACTGAGTGTATCGATAATCTTATAAGCGGATAATTATATTGGAAATTAATTTACATAATGCCGGTTTATTTGTACGTATATGACTGAAATATTTAAGTCAGGACTGTCGGGACAACCGGATTAGTCAACTCAACCGAACAACCCGCTTAAAATTAAAAAAAAAACATACACACATTATTTTAGACAGGGCCGTATTAAAACGGAAAAGCAGATATTCACATGTTTATTAGGTAAACTTTCAGTGTCTTTGCAAGCCTATTAATATTGTGAATACAGCGAACGTATTCCCCTTTACTTCTATTTTTGATTTAGACAATAACAAATGAATTAAAATGGTTTACATGTTACACCAATTTTCACCTTTAAGATTTAATTGAGTGTGATTATTTGACTTTTATGCTACCGCAGTTTTTGGTTAGTTTGAACTGGCTTTAAAAGCAATTTTTTTAGATTTCATATTCTGCATTATGCTATTACTTCTGTATATAATATGTACACGGTGATCATTTATAATGTCCCCCCTCTTAACTTTTTTGTTTTTCGTATTAGACAAAAATGTTAAATACAAAAGTTGTGCAGAATAATGTAAGCTATTTGCAGAATACATTTATATATACACAAGGTGTTGCAGAAATGAGTGACAGGCCAAAGTTATATCTTTTTAAATGAAATACCCCGTATATTATTAATTTTTTAGAATCTCCTAAAAATCCTGAATATTTTTTTTATAACATGTTCTATACCTAAATGTAATAGTTTTCGACATTTTAACTAAGCCGTTATATTGAAAAATAAACATTCTAGATTCCAGTTCTTAGGGATCCCAAAAAATTAGCAATATACAGGGCGTTTCATTTAAAAAAAATATAACTTTAACCTGTCACTCATTTCTGCAACACCTTGTATATATATAAATGGATTCTGCAAATAGCTTACATTATTCTGCACAACTTTTGTATTTAACATGTTTGTCTAATGCGAAAAACAAAAAAGTTAAGAGGGGGGGACATTATAAATGATCACCGTGTACATGTACAATTTTATTATGGTTATGTCTTTATTGTGAAATAACTACCGCCCGTTAAATTTATCTGAAATAAAGAAAGCATAAGGTAGGTGTGGCGAATATGTACATATTTTAACTCAGTTTAGACTTGGTTGTATTTGCTAAAATATCTCTTATTTTATAATATAGGTTTCTAGTAACTATAGGTAAAACAATAAATATAAAACATAAAACAATTATTAACAAATCTCAATTATCATAATTTCCTTCTGACCTCAAAAATATTAAATAAGTGGAAATTAATGAATGATATTAAAGGTTAATTAAGGAGTTACTTGAAGCGTCAGCTCTTTTGAGGAAATCACTCATAATTTTGTAGTAAAATTCAGAAATAACTTCTAGTTTCGTTATATATGACTGTGTTACAAACTTATATGGAGAATTTCCAATCTACGACCTACTTTATTTTAAAGTATTTGCCTTGTCAAAGATTAGTCCTAATTATTTCACTTGAATAAATGTTTTTGATACCATGAAAGGTACATCTGGAATACAGTGAATAGGGACTTGGTAAAGAATATAGCCTGAATTTCGCTGCGATTTAATTTAATTTTCCAGTTCCTCATACACAGTTTCAGAGAGTTAATATTGCGCTGAACTGTGTTTCTATATATCCTAGTTCATTCCACCAGTAGTTAAAGCAGTATTAACCGCAAAGAGATATAGCTCACCACCATGGTGCTTTGTAATGTTGTGTACGAATACATTAAAAAGACATGAGGAGCGTTGGGGCACCCTGCTTGAATGGGCTTAGAACACGATTGTCCTCCATCAGTATAGACTGAGAAAGATCTACATGAAAGAAAATAGTCGGCCAATATCAAAAGTTTCCTGGGAACTCGCAATCTGATTAGCTTAATAATAATACAATTATTAGATAATCGCTTTAGATATGTCAAAAAATGTAGCTCCTGTATGATAACTCGCATTGAAACCCTTCAGGATAGTAGCATTGTATTATACAATGATAGTAGTAACCAGTATGGTCGTTTGATGGACGACTTGTTCCCATGGAAGCATATTTTTGTCAGTTATAAAAGAATTAAGATGAGAAAGAATGATTATTTCTGCAATTTTTGAATGATTTGAAAGAATACTGTAATTCCCAGGAAGTTGAGGATTGGTACAGCTCTTATGTATAACTATAATTTTGGCCATTTTCCAGATCAATGAAAAATGATAAAGATCGAAAATGGCTTAGATAATTTTAACTAATACCTATAGAGATTGATTGATCTGGCATTTTTCTACTGGCCTTATTAGTAATGCTATCTAGACCGGAAGCTTTTAAATACTTTGCTTTTAATCATTAAGCTTTAACTTCGTCTAAATTTACTTGAATTCTCGATATATTTTTGTTCCATATTTTTATAGATACGGATTCTCTTGGCAATCCTGACATCTTTTGCAGTGTTGGCAGAGGGATTATAGCTAAATTGTTCCTGACAAGATTCCGCGAACAATTCAGTTGGGATTGAAACTCTCCTTATCTTAGTTAGTGATCTTGTCATTTTGTAGACTCTTTTATCGTCAATAGAAAGAAGTTCTACCTTTCTCTCCCACCTTCAATTCATGAATCCGGATAACTCGTCACGAATTTCAGGAGTAGCGTGATTAGCTTGTTTTTTTATATTAATAGTTCTGAAGCTTAACGGTTTAATTTTATTGTTTTGTATCTTATATTTTCCTTCACTGAAGGGCTTAAATCGCCGTATTTAGAATACCTTCTTGCTTTGGTTGGCAATCGCATCAAAAATGTCAATAGGAAAATTAAATATAGCCTCCTCCAGATTTCGAGAATTTGTAATAGGCTAGGGGGATATTTTTTGTGGATGTCTTGAAACCTGAACCAGTTATTATATGTTTTCGAGACGAAAGCATCTCATCTATCTAATGGATTGCACTATTCCAGGAAAACCGTTAGAATGTGGCATTTTTATTTTACATTAGTAATAGTTCGATAATTTGATCTCAATTGGCTGATTGATTAGTGATTAAGTGCCTTTTGGCCACAATTATCGTGCCGCCAACCTTGCGGATTTGCCTGTCATTTCGATAAATGTTATAGTTGGGGAACGATAATCTTTGGCCTTTAAGCTAGGTTTCCTGAAGGAATAGAATATCAGTTTCATGCATTTCGCAGAAATTGTTTAGGTTAGGTCTCTTGCAGCGGATAGAAGTAGCACTGAAAGAGGCTATTGGCAAGATGGTGAGATTTGTACGTAATTAGTCATGATTCGAGCTGATGCTCTTAAAAGTGCATAAGAATTCCTGCATCGTTTTGTGCATACCAGCTACCATGGCTAAGATTTGTGAAATGATCTATGTTATGTGAATTGGAGGAATTGTTGGGGAATCGAAGTAAACTACTATTATGGCTTCCTTAAATGAATGGGGGAGGCATTGACTGAAAAGAAGATGATTGGGTTTTAGGTTAAGGTCTCTTTGAATACAAAACCTGAGAAATTAGCAGGATGGTCACTTCCGAAATTTGAGCAAGTGGGGATTCTTAGATTAAATTTAACATTGCACAGTTCAGGCATTTTGTCTGTACCTCGCATATTATAAGCCTGTGAATGTCCAAATGATTGGCATCTATGACATTGTGTAGGATTTGTCTTAGTTTTTGGCGATTCTGCTGTTATGGACATGGTATCAAGTTTGTTTAGATCAAAAATATTTTTTTCTGTCCTGGGAAGAATGACTAGTATTTGAGGTATAGATTTATTATTCTTATGGTACCAACTATTTAATGGGGTGAAACAACAGGATGAAACCCATCTCCTTCAAATCCATGGTCCATTCTTCCAGCACTCTCTTAAAATTAGGTGCAGATTGTTTTTCTCAGACTGAATATATA
>MU182059.1:25208-63467 GCA_016904865.1 Pissodes strobi
AAATAAAAAACAAATGCTAATTGTTAAAAAATCTTAATTATCAAGATTTTCTTTTTACTTCAAAAATATTAAATAATTGGAGAATAAACATATTATGACAGCATAGAATTGTACTAAATACTCTAAAGCAAGTAGCTCATAAGCAATACCAATAGTAGGATATCCAATGTATAACAAAGGAAACGGTATTTTTAATTTTTTGTTCATGATACCAACTAGATATAGAAATAGTCGTTTTCACAGCTTGTTATTATGTGGAGGTCTTCGGATAGTACATGATATTAAAAACTTGATTTGCAGTTCATGGAAAGTTCCTCGTTGGCCTAGTTTTTGAAGTCCATTTATACCTATCTAATCGAGGTTCGATGTTGGAAACTGGACCTCGAGCGTAAACTGGGATATATTTGAACGTAATTTTAAATAATGCGAATGTACCACGCCTCAGTACTCAGTGGAGAGTTTAACAATTATTTTTTTTCAGTTGGCATAATCAAAAATTTGCTAAAAAATTTTAGAGGCGACATGACGCAACACAAATAAATGAATTCATTTAGGTATTCAACATAAGATTTCCAAATATAATGAGTTTATAATTTTGATTAAAATTAGCGTATGTATATTTATTTTAAGTCTAGACGGAAACAAACGCATTGTACGTTTTGGCTCGGCTAAGAATAGAACTTCAAAAACGTACAACCGGTGCCGTATCTTATTAGCGAGAGATAAATGTGACCATTTCAAGAATGGGCTCTTATTGTGTACTCGTTCTAAATCATATCGGATGAGGCGTGAAAAGACGTGAAAGTCGCATTGAATTTATCAGCCGTACTAGCGAGTTTGCAGGAACCCGTAGAGCGGAACGCGTTCGGTAAATCTTCGTAATCGGTACCGATAGGGCGTTTATTCTTATGGTTTCTGCGTCCTATATTTAAATTGATGGTTCGCAGCTATTTCCGGGGTAAATATTTTAATATACAATTAAACTTACTCGTGAAAACCTATGAAATATAGTGCGTTTTTAGCCCAGCATTTTCAATTGAGCTCTATTAAAAAAAAACGTAAATATACTTAAACCTTGATAAAAAAAATTATTGATTAACAAGGTCAAGATGAAATGTCAATTTTTCTGTTTTTATTTAGTTTGTAATCTATTTTGATTCCACAAAATGATTATGGTTTTCCGAGGTAACAATAAATGCCAATTAAAAAATAATAATAGCGGTTGTTTACAGTTTTTTACTCGAAACTCAGAGCCTATAAAATATGTGGAGACGTTAGAGCATCTGAAAATATCTTTATATTTATAGAATTATTTATTCTGTATCGAACAGTGGAAACCGCAGTTTGGCTAATTTTTAAATCGAGATTTTCCGATTGTCTGCAGTTTGCAACTTCATTCGCAAAACTATCATGAAAAACTGTAAATCCTGGTCGACTAGGGAAAGACTAATAATTTTTTCTTCATCTACGCCATCGAATTAGTAACTAAATACGTTTTCAAAAACAATTAAAAAAATTGATTTCTTAAAGGAGAGGAAAGATCGCCTCAGTGATTTTTTAAAATTTCGGAAATTTTCTGCTACTATACCTATACTTTCGAATAAGCTGAATTGGGAAATAATTAGCATTTTCTGAAGAAATAACTAATTTTCGAAATATGAATTTCCTAAAAAATGTAAAACAGCTTTTTAGTTTTAGCTCGACCTTAAGCACCTATAAAAGTCACGAAACATTTGGGCCAAAAATCTAAATATCATACTTAACCTTCATTTGCTTCAATTTTGTGTAGTTATCCCTAACGTATGCTTTTTATATAATAAAACATATTTACCTTGATGAATTTAATATTATTTATATCGCGCCTAATTGCGTTTATATATATATATATATAAATATGTACTTGTATTCTTTAATTTTATTAAACCCCTCTCGACACGTACCTGCGGCTTTGATGTTTAACTATTCTGAAAGTTGTTATCAAAAGCGAAAAAAATTCGTCATAAGTGAGACACCCTGTATGCATAATAGGGTAGTTCAGCAAATTACCTCAAAATAGAATGAATTTCATAGTGTGACCCCAATACAATTACTTCAAATTTGTTGTCGAAACAAAGCTAAAATAGGCAATTTTACGTCGTTAAAATGGCAATAATTCACGGCGATAATTGGTCAATCTCTTCGAACCATACGCAATTATCGTGAATCTCTCACAACGGGCGTTTGCCGCAGCCCGGCAATATAAATTAAACCGGCAATCAGATTTTTGACTAATGCGGCGACCGCCCGGGTTTTCCTTGCGTGAATCCCGATTGCCGAAATTAAAGGGGACCACCTGGTTAAGGAAGTTGTTTCCTTTTTCGTTATCTCATTTTTTTTTTATTGGGCGATTGAGTATGTTAATACTATTAAAGTTCTTTCGTTGTGTGCTGGCACGTCTCACACCACCATTCGTCTTTTTAATACTTATCATTAGAGTCATCAGATAATAAAATTGTACATTGTACAAGGTGGCTCGAATTCGTGTCTATGTATGGGGATCTCGAAAACCGTAAGAGATACAGTGTCGATCAAATTAAGGCAAAATTGAGCATTTAGGTGCCAAACAATATGCCGTTTAGAAAGTTTTAAAATTCCGAGTATTTACGGAGATATCCGGAAAAAACCGAAATTTTGAAAAATCGTTTTATTTTTTTCCTGGGCTTATTTAGAAACGGATTTCAAAACTAATTGCACTTTTGCATTGCCACTTTTTCCGCTCTATCCAATGATGATATCCAGTTTGAAATCCGACGTTTCGTCTTCAAGGGATCATCATCAACTTTCTTTTTTTAAATACGAACTAAATTTTGGATTTGGATTTGGTTTTTAAACAGATTTTAGACGATAAAAAGCATATTTTAAATTGAACGAACTGTCAAAAGTATTAATCAGATGCCCAGACGTTTATTGAGTCATGGCTCTCTTCTAAAATTTGCAAAATTTGGTTATTGACTTTCCCAAATCAGAGGATGCCGCCCCAAGATGACTAGCTGGTAGTGAATAAGCTGTGTCCATAGGTTGATGTTATTCCTGGTGGTATTAGATTTTCGTGTCGAATTTGTGCAGTGAATTATTCCACTCCGATTGAAGCTGCCAGTAAGTATTATTAAAGAATCCTAACTAATATTATAAATTGTTTGTAAATGTATTTGTTTGTTTGTTTGTTTCTTACGCTTGCACGCATAAACAACCGATCATAATGAAATTTTGTACAGATATTTTCAAGAGTTTAGTAAAGAACATAGGATACTTTTAGCTTTTACCCGTGGCTTCGCTAGCGTTGATTTTTACGGTTAGTTTTAATCCTACTTTTTATCTTCTTGAGGTTATATTTGTAAAAAGTTTTTTCTTGATTTTGGGCATGCCTTGGGTTAGTTTAAGTTAGTTTTTGTCCCTTGTGCCCCTGTAGCGAGCGAAGCGAGCGGAGGGCTATGCGTGAAGTGTAATATTACTCATTCTAATGTAAGCGTTAAAAATGTAAGCATTAAACAACGCACGTCAGGCGGTATCTATGACGAGAATGTGTTTTGCATGGTCTCTGTAACTTTTAGTGTAAAACGTGTTCTTTCTAACGCCAGAATATAGGCAACCAAATCCAAATGTGGTTGACTATATTCAGGTGTCACGCGGCCTAAGGTGGCATTAGGTTTTCATGTCAATGATGTCGATATAGGATATGTTTACACATCAGTGTCTCGATTACTAGCAGCCTCGCTCAATTTTTTTTAACTATTTTACTGAATTTTTTTTGTAAGTTTCGGCCTCGTATATGCAAGACACACTGGTTGAACGCCCCTCTTTTGATGATGATGGGCACGTCAGATTTAAAGAGGTATCTTAATTTGCCGTAGGCAGCCCAGCTCAGGGCTGTTCTCCTTTGTAACTCACATGTCTGGTTATCTATACTTATTTTTATCTCGTGCCCCAGATATGTATATTTGTATGTGAGTTCAATATCTACTTGTTCGATCTTGTTTATTGGGGTTATTGAGGAATACAAAATTATTATTTTTAATAATTTTAGTATGACAAAGTAACGTTATATTTTAACTACATTTTTCATTAGAAGTAGGTGCGGGGTACTATAGAGTGGTTTAAAAGACCAGTGCTTTGCTTTCAGCCATCTAATATTTTAATTATTATTAATAGAATTAATTCAATTTAGAAAGAATAGAGATTCTTTCAAGAACAATAGGTATAAATCTATGATTTGCCCCACAAATTTCAGAGCATTGACCAAAAAATATTCCAGTTCGGTTAATAGTAAGACTACTTTAATTTAAGCGTCCAAGGGTTCCATCAATTTTTACTCCAAGTATTGGGATTGATCAAGAATGAATAACATCTGCTGATGTGACAATAAATCGAATTTGGGGATTAAATGGGATAGTCACACGATTATCCACATCTAATAAACGAAAATTGAAGGGTTTTATTGTATCAATTGGGATTATATAAGATTTAAATTTAATTTTTTTATAGTCTGAGTATTCGTATGATCAATATCATTGGTGTCCAATTGTTTTAATTGTGATTATTGGGAAATTAATTTCGTCTAATATATAGTAGTCGTAATGAGGGGAGAATAATTTGGGGTTTAAATACAATGCACTAATCTGCCATATTAGAAGTTTGTTAAGTTCTTCATATCTATGTTCAGCAGGGGAGAAGAATTGAAATCATTCAATAGAAGATGGCATATTTCAGCCTGAAATATTCATTCGTTTTACTGAAAAGGCTTCTCATAAGATAAAAATTAAATAGGTAATTCTAAATAAAGAGATAAGCCTTCCAATAGAGGAGGCAATATTTCATATACTAAAAGCATCAGGGTAATCTGAATATCGTCGGGGTATTCCTCTAAGTCCAAGAAAATGTTGGGGAAAGAAAGTCAAATTTACTCCAATGAATATAATAAAAAATTGGGTTTTTAAGAACTTAGAATTTAGGGTCATTCCTGTAAATAGTGGAAATCATTGAACAATTCCGGCTAAAATTGCAAAAACAGCTTCTATAGATAAGACGTAATGAAAATGAGCTACTACAAAGTATGTATCATGAAGACTAATGTCAAAAGATGAATTTGCTAAACTTACTCCGGTTAATCCGCCTATAGTAAACAAAAAAATAAATCCAATTGATCATAAAGAGGGTGGATTAGAAGAAATTTGTACTCCATGGAATGTTGCTAGTCAACAAAAAATTTTAATTCTTGTAGGGATGACAATAATTATAGTTGCTTTAATGCATGTCTTTAGCTTCTTTTATGTCATCTGTTATTAACACTATATCATACGCAAAGCGTAGGTTATTTAAATATTCTCCGTCAACTCTTATTCCTTTACTCTCCCAATTCAACGTTTTGAATGCACATTCTAATAATATTGAGAATAATTTTGGTGACATAGTGTCGCCTTACCTTACCCCTCTCCAATTTTGTTGGTGATCTCGTGGAGTTTTATAGTAGCTGTTGCATTATCATATATATTCCTCATGATGTTAGAGTAGTGATAATCTATTCTGCATTGCTGCAGCGACCTTAGTATAGCTTCGATATCAATACAAATTGTCCGTCGTATTCGATGGTTTTTTTTTTCAATTAAGATCTTCAGACATTGTAGGTGGTCATTTGTACTATACCCTGAGCGGAACACAGCCTGCTCTCGGGGTTAATAGAAATCAAGTTTTATTTGCATCCCGTTGGTAAGTGTACGTGTATATAATTTATACAGGTGGCTAATGGGTGTGTAATAATTCTCAAGTTCAGTGCAATCTTCCTTTTTGTGGAGGATGATCATTATGGCTATATTCCATTTTCAGGGATTTGTTGCTTATGTAGACACAAGTTTAATAGTTTCTGTATTTTATTTATTAGTTTTTGTCCCCCATTTTTGATTACTTCTGTTGTCACTTGATATTCTCCCGGAGTTTTGACCTCTTTCATCTTTCTAAGAGCCTGTTTTATTTCGTCTGTCGTTATATCCGTAATTTCTTCTGAGCCTTGGCTTAGTACTTTTGTTGGTACCTAATTTTCCTGATTTTCTGTCATTTGGTGCTGGTATGCGTATAGCTCTTCATAGAACTGTTCAACTATCGCAGTATTTCTTCTCTGTTGTATGTAATTCTTCTATTTTTTGTATTTTAATGTTCTTTCCCAGTAGACAGTTTTTCTTTAATACTTTTGTACCTTTGTTTTCTTCTATAGTTCTTATTGTTTATTCATTTTTATACTTCCTCAAATCTTTCTATATGCCTTCCAAATATCCTTGTTCATTAGGTTCAATTCTCTTTGGCTTGTATTTTCCTTCCTTAAGTTCTTTCTCTCTTCCACTTTTGCTCTCGTTTCGAAACTAAATAAGTCCCTTCTTGTTGGTTCTTCGGACAGAATTTATCTCGGGCATCTGCGATTGATTCGGTTATTATATTGTTGAGGCTGTTTATATCTTCTGTTGGAGGTTTTAGGTTTAGGGAATCTGTCATGTATTGTTCGAATTTGGTTGTCTCTTCTAGTGGGGTCCATGGTTTATTATTTTTGTTGTTTATCATCTTATGTTTCTCCGAGCTTAATGATATCTCTATTGTCGCTCTAATTAATCGATGGTCACTAGATGTAGCGAATTTGTTCAGTACTGTAACGTCTTTGACAATATATCTTTTATCACTTATAATAAAGTCGGCTTCTTGTAGAAAAAGCTATTCATTTGGTACATATTTCTTTCTAATAGAAAATAAAGTAATTTGCCACCACGTTCATTTCTGTCTGGGGTATCATAGTTGCCCAGTACGGTTTCTGATGGTTCTGTTTTTTGTCCAATTTTTGCATTGAAATCTTCACTTACAACGTTTTCATCCACTGCTTTAGACAGGTCCTCATAAAATTCATCACATTTTGCGCTTGGACATGCGCATACAAAATCGATTGACAGGTTGTTGCCTCTCCTCTGTAAGTTTTTTTCCCTCTCTGCTATGTATCAATAACTAAAAATGTGTTACTACAATCATCTACATGTTCTCACTTGCGCCGTTCACAAGTTGGTGGCGCCTTTATATAAATAAACTCCCCTATTATACTCACCGGCATGGCCTTAGAGCTACGACCCAATTTGCACGCTTGCGACAGCATATTCTGACCTACGCATCATTAATTGCAAATTTACTTCTCTTTATTTTTTTTCTTCTAACTTTGCCCACTCTCAGTTTTTCTAATGGTAAAAGTAATTAAATAAAATTAGAAGAGAATAAAGAGCGTGGCAAATTTCCAAGTACAATTTTTGCCCTAAAACAAATTACTTACGCTTTCAAATTAATTTATGTTTTATGTGTTTGTTTTTAATGCGATTTTAAATCTGTTAACAGGGAGTTAATGACCTGTTAGATTTAACAGATACCTCATTTTAGATTTTTTAAAACGGCATGCCTTTTATGTAATTAGACAAGTATATTGTAATTTTAAGTTGCTTCTACAAATATAAGGTATCATGATTTTCCTCCAACCGTTTCGCATATACGTGGGATTAAAATTATCGGGCGAAATTTCATCTCTTCAGAGTCTTATCCTCTTAAGAAATAGATTATTTACGCTTTTAAATTAATTTGTATTGCTTATATAATATGTAACATTATACGGCGAATCAAAATGTGTTCAGAAATAGTTAATCATTTGACGGTTACGATACCATACTATTTTTTTTAATGGCACTCCTCTTTACACGTGGGATGGAGGTCTGATTTTGCAGGATGATCATTATGGTTATATTCCATTTTCAGGGATTTCTTGCTTATGTAGACACAAGTTTAATAGCTTCTGTATTTTATTTATTAGTTTTGTCCCCCAGTTTTTATTACTTCTGTTGTCACTCGATCTTCTCCAGGAGTTTTGTCCTCTTTAATTTTTCTAAGAGCCTGTTTTATTTCGTCTGTCGTTATATCCGAGCCTTGGCTTAATATTTTTGTTGGTACATAATTTTCCTGGTTTTCTATCATTTGGTGCTGGTATGCGTATAGCTTTTCATAGAACTCTTCAACTATACGCTGTATTTCTTCTCTGATGTACGTAATTCCTCTATTTTTGTACTTTGATGTTCTTTCCCAGTAGATAGTTTCTCTTTAATACTGTTGTACCTTGGGTTTCTTCTATAGTTCTTATTGTTTATTAATTTTTATACTTCCTCAAATCTTTCTTTACGCCTTTCAAAATATCCTTGTTCAGTATGTTCAATTCTCTTTGGCTTGTATTTTCCTTCCTTAATTTCCTTCTCTGTTCCAGTTATGCTCTCGTTTCTCGACTTATTTTTCTTTCTTGTTGGTTCTTCGGACAGAATTTATCTCGGGCATCTGCGATTGATTCGGTTATTATATTGTTGAGGCTGTGATTATCGTCTGTTGGAGGTTTTAGGTTTAGAGAATCTATCATGTATTGTTAGAATTTGGTTGTTTCTTCTAGTGGGGTCCATGGTTTGTTATTTTTGTTGTTTATCATTTTATGTCTCTCCGAGCTTAGTGATATCTCTATTGTCGCTCTCACTAATCGATTGTCACTAGATGTAGTGAATTTGTTCGGTACTGTAACGTCTGTGACAATACAAAAAAATTGAGCCACGATAGGCCTATATATTAGTGGATTTTTAAATTCTACGAAATATTCTAAGCAAGAATGTTTGAAAATGAACATTTTATACTTAGGACAGGTTGTAGAATCTAAACGGATTTGCTTAGAGCGATACTAATTACACTTTTCTATCTTAACTTTTCATGATCTGTCTCGTCTGTCATCAATAAAAACAGGATATATATGCACATTTTTTATATTTATGCAGGATGTATGCAAAAAATACATAAATATGCATTGAATATGCAGTAAAAAAAAACATCTAAATTTTGATTTTCTAAATTAAATTTTCACTAAATTAGAGGATTATTGAATAAAAATAAATTAAAGTTGTATATACTTTATTAAATTATTTCCTACATCAATTTATATCAAACTTTACCATATAAAATGCACTAATTATTACGTGTGCTTCAAGGTTTTGAAGTAAAAAAATGTGGCATCTATCACTAAGGACATATTATGTTTGTACAAAGAAAACGATCTCTCTAGATCTACTGAAGTTATACGGCAAAATTTTCATTTTGGAACTAAGGCAGGTTCAATAGCCAAATTATTTACAGTTTTCCCGGCATTATGTTTACAACCTACCTTAAAACCTTAAAACCTGTGTTTTTTTCTATTAAACTTTCTAATTTTGCCGTTACTCTTTTTCCTATCTCACCTCATGTTTGTCTGCAATTTTGTACACATGTTTCAATTATATTCATCGACTTTGGTAGACTTGTACACGATTCTTATGGTTGTAATATACTGTCTGCTAGAAATACACAGTTATACTTAATATACATTAACTGTTGTTCCACTTTAACATTTTACAATAATTCTTTACACATTTTCACTGTGAATCGTCAGACATTTGGGAGGTTAAGTCTTTATATTTTTGGAAAATATCTACATAAAATATTGCTGCATGAATCCAGGTATCCCATCTGGTCACCACAAGCTCAGGTGGTAATGGTACTCCGGGCAAATTCCCCTCATAAATCTGCATTCTTAATGGTCCTTTATGCATATTTTTTCACATTTGCTATTAGGTCATTGACCTAATAGCCCCCTGTTTAATCCGTAAGCTAGGCAAGCAAGTTCATTATATATTTTTCAATTCTATCCTATACATTTAATCCAAAATTACTTCTATAAATGGCGTAACAGAGCGCTTTCGGACCAAGCCATCATCAGTGTTACTTGTCATTGGAAAAGGACATATCCAATAAGACAAACGAATAACAGAAATCGACAATGGTCACATTTAAATTACACATACTGTACGTCACATTTTTAAGAGAATGGTTCACACAATTTAATTTAAAATCTTGGATTAAAAACAAAAACGAGGTACCTAGAACCATGTTTTTGGGTCTCACGTGTAGTTCGAGCTAAACCGAAAGTCGATGGCGTAGATTATAAAAACCTTAGATAGAAAGTTCAAACCATTTGGCTCTAAGTTAGGCCGTTTAGATTCTACAGCCTGTCATAAGTTCTAAAATGTAATTTTTCAAAAGTCAATGTTGCGAAAACAGTTGAATTTAGATATAGGATATGTTATATCAAAAACACGTAGAATTTTCACCAGAATTTTTGTTTACTTTGTAGAAGTGTCTTTTAATATTTGTAATTTTTAATTCTCACTGTACTTTTTCCAAAAGTTTCTGTTCATGACGCACATGTCATTGCCGACGAAATCATATTTTTCACTAAGCCTCATAACAAAAGAAACTATTTTCCAAAATAAATATTGGCATGACTTCGGTACACACCGTCGAGATAATAACGGAGCTCGAGGCTTCGATTCGGAAATTAAGAACACGTTCAAATTCCCAGAAACAACAGAGCAAATACAAGTTGGCAAACGGCGCCCGCTAAAAGGTAATCCCCCCAACTTATGTTGTTACCGATTATAGATACAAGATAACGAACAGATGTCTGAAAAATTGTCGTTTAAGGGATCGTAAGGAAATGGCAGCTTTAGATTGGAGAAAACAGACGACTTGCAAAAGTGTTTTGATCCTACGGGATTATTTCAAATGGTAATCGGCCGACGGTAATCCTGTTTTCAAATATAAATATTATGATAAAATTCTTGTGCAAGTCCCTATGTATGAGGCATGGCCAATTTGTAGTTCGACACAAATTTGCACTATCGTGTCGAGTTCGATACTAAAGGCTGCCTTGTCACTCTTATAAAATGTAGGAGCTTTTTGCGATATTAATTTTGAAATGAAATGTTTAGCTTCTTAACTTCATCAAGCAGGGGTGGATCTTGAAAAAATCCTTTTCCCCTCATCTATATTAGATATGGAAAAAAAAATAGTAATTTTGTTTCAATATCTCAGCAGCACGCTATGAGGCTGTCAAAACATTACGTTCCCAGTATGATATAATACGTGCTATACTTACCAATATTTCAAATTGTGAAGGTACGAAATCAACAAAAGTAAATGAGGCACAAAATTTTGTTAATAAACTGGACACTTTGCAGATGGCTATTTGGGAAGATCTACTGAATCACATCGATATTGTTAATAAAGCTCTTCAAGGACTTGGAATCGAGTTTAACACAATGCAATGGTGCGATTTTACGACAGTTTAATTTAATATTTATTACATTGCAGAACTGATGACAAGTATTATAATAGTTTTTTTTACCTCGTGGCAAAAGAACTTGTAACTTTCCGCCTATCGGGTTGTTCGTAGGTCTGACAATGCGCGCTGTTGCCGGAATTAGGATTAAATTTGAATTTTGCCGACTGACTTACGATTGTGGCCCAACTCCCACCCTTATTATTATAGGCCCGTCCCTGTATCTTAGTAAAGAGCAATAAATAAACTGCAGGAAATTACGGTTTAACCAGCTAGTCATAATCCTCTCGAGGATCTTTACCTTGTCGCGGTGAGAGAGCTCAGTAGCATCAATGAGTCTGACAGCAATGCCGGTGGTAGCATAGCTACTGGTAAGGTCTCCCATACCGTTAAGGTCGAAGACGAAAGGTGAAGCTAAAAAAGATCCTAAACGGTATCGTGGGTACTCATAGTGAGCGGCTACAAACAGCGTCTGACCCAGAATGGGCGGCTGAAACTATTATCAGGAAAGCAAGGGGAAACTACCTGATACATTCTTCCTCAGCATATCATTATGGCTCAGTTTCAAATACAAATGGCCCTCAATCTCGGGCACCCCTTAAATGGGGAGAGAGTACGAAGAATCCCCCGAAGAATTCCCCAAACAAAAATAAAATTAGTTAACAAGCATCGAATAGGAACATGGAATGTTAGGAGCATGTTCCAAGCAGGGAAAGCAGCAAATGCCGTAAAAGAAATGCTACGCCTGAAAATTGATATTCTCGGTTGCAGTGAAGTAAAGTGTCCAGTCACTGGAAGATCTGAAGTGAATGATCACCATATTTACTATTCAGGTGAGGATAACCCATAGCACAGAAATGGAGTTGCAATTATAGTCACAAAAGAAGTGAATCAAACAGTCCTTGGTTTCCTACCGGTATCAGATTGGCAATAATGAAGCTAAATTCCACTCCGTGTAGGCTTAATACCATACAGGTCTATGCACCAACATGCGATGGCAGCGATGAAGAGGTTGAAAAATTCGATGATGACATAAAAACAGCACGGAAACAGACAAAAAAAGGAAGAAGTAACAGTGTTATTGGGCGACTTTAACGCTAAATTTGGCCAAGGAGTGCACGATGTCGAAATTAGTGGGTCCTTATGGATTGGGTGAGAGAAACGATAGAGGAGAGACACTGTTACAATCCTGCAAAGAAGTTGACCACTCAATAATGAATACTTTTTTCCAGTTACCTACCAGACGATTATATACCTGGAAATCACCTACAGACAATGACCAACACATAGTCCGAAATCAGATAAGTAAATAAGAGGTTTCGAAATTCACTCACGTCTGTAAAGACATAATATATCCAGGTGTAGACATTTATTCAGATCGTAACTTGTTACTGTCAACTCTCAGATTACGTCTAAAGAAAACCGAGAGAAAGCTGCAATACAAAAGATATGATACACAAAAATTGAAAGATCAAATTGTCATACTACGGGTGAAAGAGCAGATAAATGTAGAAATGGCTGAAATTCGAAGAGCCATCGATTCTAATGTAGGATACTCGGTAGAAAGAAAGTTAAATCGATTGCAAATATTATGACATTAGTAGCGGACGAAAATATTTCTTCTAAGCAAAGGAGGAAAAATAACAAGTGGATGACCGATGAGATTTTGGATCTTATGGACCAGCTCAGAAAAGTGAAAAACAAAGATAAGACACAATATGAACAGATTCACCAGAAAATCAAAAAAGCCAAAAAGACCTGGTTGGAACAGGAGTGTAACGAAATGGAAGAACTAGATCAAAAACCTTACATACTTAATATGCACAAAAAAATAACAGAAACCGCTGAAATGCGCATTTCCAAACAAACTGGCATTGTTACCGATGTAAATGGACAAGCACTGTTGGACGTAAATGATAAAATAAATAGATGGCGTCAATACATACATACTCTTTACGACGATGATAATCGAACGTCAGTTATCACGGAAACTCCAGTAACAGCAGGACCTCACATTTCCCGTTGAGAAGTTCTTAAAGAAATAAGAAAACTGAAGAACAAGGCACCAGGTCCAGATGAAGTGCTGCGGCTTTTGCGTTTGATGCTAAAACATCAATCGATTTTTGCTGAATGGGACTACTCGATATTATTTGTACTCTGGTATTGTATTCGCACATTTGCTGTTTCGTGTATAAGGCGCCTCCTGCAAGGCTTGGAGTATCTTTAAAACCTCACAAGTTTTTGCGCCTTAATATATCTTTATTTTTTATAAATAAATTATTACCCAGACTTTTTGTGCAGTTTGCAGAATTTATAAGAGAACTTCTAAGCATGCCTGTTTAGTCGTTTTTTTGTTGGTTTCGAAATGGATACCTGTGAAAACCATGTACTTTTATATGCGTTAAAATCAGCTTTTCAAATTATTTATATCCCTCCTCATTTATGAAAATCGATTTGTTTCTAAAACCCTGTAAGTTTCAGGTTTTTGTGTTGGTAGACCTTAATGTGTTTTGTAAGAGCAAGTCTTCCTTTGCATTGAGTAGTATCATTTTATAATAAAAGGTAGTATATTTTCATTTCTTTTATTTCGTGGTGACAAATGCGTACCCATCGGTAGGTTTCCAGTCACTAGTTCATCTTTTTAATTTAGTTTTAATGATATTATTTTACTGCAATAATCTTAAATAAAATACGCCAATAAGGAAATAGTGTTTTCATAAGCAAGCCAAAATGCTTGGTTGTTAAGATATGTGCTAAAGGTTTTATTATTTTTTTATTTTTCGATAAAATTCACAAGCAATGGTTATTTAAATACGGCATTTTTTGTTAAAATTTAGTTATTTACTCCAGTGAAGTCCTAGAGAACAACTCTGTTAAGCAAAATGCTTACAAAAATTATGAGGATACGACAAGGTATTTAAAAAACATATGGGCTAACAAATATGAACCTAGATCTAAAAATTATCTAGCATCTTATATCTTGAAAATTAAACATTTCTATAAGTATAGATGAACTCTCCGAAAATATGTCAATTAAGTATCAATCCTGCAACTAAAAAAAGATGCGCAATGCAGATGAAAAGTTCCAGGAAAATTAGCAATTAGCATACAAACCAAAAATTTTACAAAATTAAGAAGAGAATAATACACAGTAAAGAAATTAGCAAAATACTTGAGGGATCACAATACAAGGCTAATAAAAAGCATAATCGATGATAACAAAAGTACAAAGGTTCTCAGATCCAAACTATCGAATGGAAGATCGAAAGTGATAAAAATAAAAAAACAGAGATAGTATTGTGGTCAGCGACAGGAAAGAAATTATTGCTGTAGTGCAATACTTTTACAAGGAACTATACAGCTCTCGAATTTGGAGGAGTCAATATCAAAGATCGAAAATTCACAATGTAGAGCCAGGAAAGATCCCCGAAATGGACCATTACGAACTAAGGGCAGCACTGAATGCAGCAATGAAAAACAAGAGATCAAATAACCAGCGAGAATATCAAAAGGAACGGAGAAACTTTGCCGGAGGCTATGCAGACATTGCTAAATAAATGTCTTGCAGAGGGAAAATCTCCAATTTAATTGGAAAATGCTGAAGCCATCCTATTATATAAGAAGGGAGATAAGAACAACATAGATAATTATCGCCCTATCAGCTTGTTGTTACTTAACAGAAGTAATAATAAACAGTCTAGCTAATAAGATACCAACTAGTCGAACAAGCACGCTTTCGCGTAGAATTTGGTACAATACAATTCATCTGCAGACACTTATTGAAAAATGTACTGAATATAATCTACCACTACACTTAGCCTTTGTTGACT
Source organism: Pissodes strobi (assembly GCA_016904865.1). Lineage (NCBI taxonomy): Eukaryota > Metazoa > Arthropoda > Insecta > Coleoptera > Curculionidae > Pissodes > Pissodes strobi. Next base: position 40,269 of record MU182059.1, read on the forward strand.
ACCGCAAGGCTTTTGATTCTGTCTTGGCCTGGGCATTTTTGATACCCCTTGATAATGCTAGAATTAATTCTGATGGTCACTCAGACATCATCAGGCAAATCTACGAGGAAGCTTCTATACAATAAAAGTAGATTACAATCCAATGGAATGAGAATTGCTACAAGGAGATAAAATATCACTAAAACTATTCACGCTGGCCCTAGTAGATGTTTTTGAGATAATTAGCCTGGCAGCATAGCGGAACCAATGTTGATGGAGTACGATTGATTTATTTGCTTTTCCGGATAACATCGTTATCATCGGCAGCACACCAGTTGAACTTCAAACAATGCTTCAAGAACTTTATCGACTCTCTTTGGAAATCGGACTCGAAATGAACCACCCTAAAACAAAAGTCATGAACTCAGAGGAAGTCCGTATTACTATTAACAACCATCTCATTGAAAATTCAACTCGACGGGGAGAACCAGACTCGAGATTTCAAGAAGAATGGGCCCCTCAATGGCAGTTGTCCTTAAACAGCTAGAATTCCCTATAGAGCTCCGGAGAAAGGTATATGAATCCCGTGTACTGCTGGTACTAACTTACCCCGAGACAATGGCGATAGCCCGCCATTCGGCTAACAAATTGTAAACCACGCAATGAAAAATGTAGAGGGCTATGCTTGGAGTTGCCTACGAGACAAATGAGAAATGAAAAGATCAGAGCAACTCAAATGGCGAAGGGCGGGCAATACAGCGAGGCAGGACACGGATATATGGACAAGGAGGGTCCTGAACTGGCGTACAAAGAAAACCAAATGGAACGTTGGGAGACCCCAGAGACAGTGGCGGGACGATATTCAAAGGATTGCACTGAGCAACTGAACCCGGACTGCTGCAAATAGAGCGACGGGGAAACATTTGAAACAGACTTATATCCAGGAGCGGATGAATACGGGCTGATGAAGAAGTGGTTAAGTCGTATATTTTTACGTAAGAAATCTGCTCTATGACCCCGCAGGTATGAGATGTCCTCTATAAGCAACAATCTGAACAAAACGTAAATTGAGAAAGTGCATCATATCGTATAAATATGTGCTAAATAAATACATATCCGAAACAAACAAAACCTGCGAGCACCTACGTGAATGTAGGTGCTTAGTTATTTTGTTGTTACATCAAATTTCGAAACATAATAACCGAAAATTAAGGCCACTAAACGCACGTTTAATGCCGGCAACTTCGCACGGGTGGTCCTAATTGATAGGTCGGTAAACCAGTATTATTACGAGAAATAGCTATCAATTTACAAGACACTACTAACCCGTCATCTAGACCTAATGACGGTATAATAAAAGAATAAAGCGATATTGTGGCTGCTAATGTTATTTATAATACTAAATTTCGGACAAATAAATAATTGATAATTAGCACGATCAACTGCTGAAATGAGAATTTCAATTATATTTAGAATGTGGACACTAACATCCATATCACTTTAAGCCAGTTTTCCAGCGATTCTTATTAATTTAGCGGATGGTAATTTGAATATATAATACATACATTATTTTGTTTGGTCGATCACTCTAATTTTGACCAATTACAATTATTGCGCCATGCTGGAAATTCTTCCAGCTTCATTCCACGATCCAAAGCTGCGATCGATAACAGTGAGGGCCGTGTAGTTTACCAATTGTGCCATAATAAATATACGAGGAAAAGTATGACATACGTGAAGCTTTTTATTATTGATTTCGCAGAAAATTTGGTTACTCGATTCGTGGACCTAAAGAATAAAGAAAATTAAAAACAGGCCCAAAAATTTTATAATGTATGGTGTATGTGACTGCATGTGAGGTTAGTTTGGGTTAGTGGGGTAATTTCTCGCAGTTTAACTTTGTAATGCAAAAGTTATCCCATTACGATTCTCATAGAGTTATTATTGATATTAGAGAGAGATTTGACTGAAGCAGGGCTGTCGATTCCTGCTTTTATCAATTCCTGGTATAAATCTCCGTCCATAACAGATCATCAAAAAGGACATGTTGAAGATCTGTTGAAGATCTGCTGCGTTCGTATTGCATTCGCAGGTTGGTTTATCTTGTCACACCAAATTTGACAAGATGACTTGGGACGAGACAATGCCCAGTTCTTATTCGAATTAAAATGTGTCATCTAGCTACATATGTTATATCCATGTACCAAGGGATCAATGAGAATTCCCTTTGCATCGCAGCATACCATCCGCCTTCAGCTAGAGTGGCTCTTTTCCATGCGGAATTCCATTGCTTTTGGGTATTTTGTTTGATATATGGCATTAGCTCATATTTGTCTAATTTTATATCCAATGGAATTCGAAGAACTCTGCCGATATTGGCAAGTTCATATGCTATCTCATTTCCATGAATGTATGGGTGACTTGGGATTTATGTTGAAGTGATAATTGTTATGATTTTCATCTAAGATAAATTGTTTGGTTAGAAAAGATATATGATTAAGTTTAGGGGATATAGTATTTCTGTTGATCTTTTTAATTGCACTTAACGAGTCAGTAAAAATGGTCACCCTATTGATGTCTTTCTCCATGCGAAGACGAAGGGCTCTGTGAATTGCTATAATTTTGGCGGAGCAAATTTGTATTTCAGCAGGAAGACCTTTGGAGAACTTGAAATCCAGGGGTGGACAAGAAACACCGTAATCCATAGTACTAAATTTGATATCAGTGAATATCCATGTATGCGGCGGAGCTATACAGTTTGCTTTTTCTAAAAACTCCTTACTATTTTAGAATCCAGATTTTCCCAGACTCAGGTCTATAATCGGAATTTTGGTAAGTTGGTTTAAAAAACTGAATTTATAACATGGAAGCACTTCATTGATTTCCAGCTGTTCTCTATATCCTTGTAGTTCCTTGAAGGCCTGAATTAGGTATGGGAGATCTTTCCTCCTCCAGTAATCAATTGTTATTTTTGTGATAACATTCTCCTTCTCATCTCCAAAGACACCTCAGAACATTCCGCCAGCAGGACATTTGTAGGGGTAGATTTCATGCATCCCGTCACAATTCTCAGTGCTGCAAATTGGAGTTTGTCTAAATTTTTTCTGGCTATGGCTTTAAATTGAATAGCAATATATTCAATATGGATGCCAACAATCCCTTTATACAGGTGCATCAAAGTCAACGGGTCTGCCCCACACCAGACGCGGTGGACAGCATTACATTAATACCTCTTTTGGCTTTTACCTCTATGTCTGAAAATTGTCTATTCCATTTCAAATTACTGTGGACAGTTACGCTTAGATATTTGGTATCCTTAACCCACGGGATTATAGAACTGTTGCAGGGACTGGATCTAATTTCATTAAACTTTTTCCCGGTCTAAATAATATGACTTTGGATTTATTGGGAGATAGGGAAAGATTGTGTTCCTCATACCAAATATGCATAGTGTGCAAGGCAGAGTTAATTTGTTCTATAAGGCTTGTGATGTCCTTCCCTGAGGGGGATCCCTGGGCCAGCCCCAATGTCGATTGGGACGGACCATGAATCGCTTGATCTCTGTTTGATATAAAAAAAATTGTGGCCTGAAGCACATAAATTAAATTAGATAAAGGAATAGGTATGTTCAGTGTACTCATTTTGTGATACAGCAAACAAACATTTACGTTGTTATAGGCAGCAGAAATATCCAAGAAGATTGCTACGGTGAATTTATTTTCAGAAAATCCGTAAAGGATTTTAAACGTTAGTTTCAAGTTTGTGTCGTTAAAAAAAATAAGGAAATAGTTATCAAATACTTACTGGAAACGGATCCATGAGCGTCTTGGATTCAAAACGAAAATTACTTAGTTTTTATCGATTCCTTCTCCTTTCTGATTTGTACCTATTTAAATATAAGGTAAATGTAATCTACGGGCATTAGCTCCAAGTTAATCTACAATTTAATTTAATATGCTTTGTAAAAGTGAGCGTTGTTCCATCTGCTGCGCTCGAAACGTTGGCACAAGCTGTGATGAAAACACGACACCATGCAAACCGTATCTTATCCGAATTGACGATTATCCTAAGGAATACACTGGGCATCTCGCATAGCTCATTTGTTCCAGTCAAGGTACGGACGCGTTAAAACGATGAAAAATTGCGTTTTCGTTAAACGTTATACTCCGATTGGTTTAGGGTCATCGGTCACGGGCTTAAATGCGACGCGATTTAAGGCGGAGATAAATGTTTAGCTTCATTTTTATTACCTTTCGAAGACCAGGAGGCAATTAGCAGATATGCCGATCCTCTCGGATGTGTATGGCCGTTAGTCAAAGTTGCGAGCGGGCGGGCGGACTTAAATCAAGCCCGACCAAAGGAGTACCGCCTCAAGTTGGGGCGAATAGCAATAAATTTCAAATTCCTTGTTACAATTAGTACATAAAACCTTCTCTTGTCAGACTTATATATAAATATATCTTAGACGTGTACGAGAAAGGAAAAGTTCTCTTTTTCTTTACTATAGAAAAAAAAACAACACATTCACATCCCAAGAGTATTCAGACCAATGTTTTCGGGTTAGTAATCATCTCCTACTGCTCCAGCCTCTGATTAATCCCTTTTATTAGGAGTTTTGTTTTCTAGATTAATTAAAACATGTTGACTTGTAAATACAGCTTTCGCACAATATAAGTTCAGATAACTTAAATTTAAAATTTTAGTTGACTACTGCTCCTGCCTCTGATCAGTCCGTATTATCAAGGGTTTTGTTTCGGAGATTAATTAAAACATGTTGACTTGTAACTACAGCTTTTCACCTAATACAAGAATAAGAATAAGAATAAGAATAATTTTATTAATGACAAGTACAAAATACCTTTACAATCGTCAATATTGTCAATAATTTTTTTTACAGTTGTTTATAGAAATTCTAAATAGTTAAAAGCTAAAAGCTATTAGTTGGGAAGGACACAACAAATTACAAATACATAGACCAAATCTAAAGATTTAAAATAAACTATTTCTATACACGAAGATATATCACAACATATTAGACAAAATCCTGATCACTAACATCACAATTTAGGAAATCGTTATAATTGTAAAAAGCTTGAGATATTAAATATTTTTTTATTACAGTTTTAAAGCGCTTTACCGGCAATTCCCTGACCCTCACAGGTAGCCTGTTGAAAAAAACAGGTGCATAATGTAGCGTTGCATTCCAAGACCTCTTAAGTCTGAGAAACTCAATTTGAAGATTCATGTGTGATCTTGTATTGTGACAATGTAAATTCTGAATAGTTGCATATCTGTTTAGGTTTTGACGTACATAGAGTAATGATTCGTAAATGTAGTGGGATGGAAGAGTAAGAATCCCAAATTTTTTGAAATATGGTCTTGCTTCATCACAATACCCAATCCCAGCCAGGACTCGGACTGCCCTCCTCTGTACTCCAAATACCCTAGATGCATGGGACGAATGTCCCCAAGCCAGAAGGCCATATATACATATTGAGTGCACAAGAGCATGATAAGCCATAAGGCAGATCGCTGACTCCACAGTATTCGCCAAGCCCCTCAGTACAAAGACTCCCGAGGCTGCCCTTTTTGAAACATTATTTACATGGAGTTCAAAAGTCAGTTTTGGGTCTAAAGTTATTCCCAAAAACTTGACCTGGTCTGGATTATCAAGGTATATTTGCCTCAGCGAGAAGACAATATTTTTCGTTTTCTCATGGTTAAGGTTGAGTTTATTTGCCACAAACCAATCACTGACACACTCTCTACACTCAGCCAACCTCTCAATCAGCGATTCACATTCCTTGTCAGTTACAAGAAAATTGGTGTCATCTGCATACAATGTAACACTACCCTGCTGCAGGGAGGATTCTATATCGTTGACATATGTGAGGAACAATAACGGCCCCAATATAGAGCCCTGTGGCACACCGTGCCTCACGACTCTTACGTCCGAGAGATGCCCCCCATAGCATGTCACCTGTCTCCTGTCAGTGAGATACCTCTGAATCAACTGACAGCTGTCGAGATTTAGTCCATAGAATTCAAGTTTTTTCAATAGGATGTCATGGGAGACACAATCGAAGGCCTTGGAGAGGTCGCAGAATGTAGCTCCTACAAACTCTCCCCCCTCAAAACCCTCAACTATGCCTTCACATAGTTTATTAATGGCCATTACTGTTGATCTACCCTTTCTAAAACCGAATTGATTGCCGGACAGCAAGTCATTCGACTCCAAGTAATCACACAGCTGCTTACAGAGCAGAGCTTCAAATATTTTTGACAAAACAGGTATCAGCGATATCGGCCTATAATTGTTAGGAGAGTTAGGGTCTCCACTTTTAAATACTGGGACCGTTTTACTTATTTTAAATAGGTGAGGGTATGTGGCCTCCTCAATGCATTTATTATACAGATTTGTCAAAGGACTAATTAGAACATTTTTTAGCGATTTTATTAACACCATATTCAGATCATAGAAATCTTTACTGTGCTTCTTCTTTAATCCGTCAATTGCAGCTCTAACCTCATTAAAAGTTACATTACGAAAATGAAAGGTAAGCAAATCATTCCTTTTCACCCCTTCCAAATATCTCTCAAAAGAGACAGCAGATTGCGGTAATGCTGATATCAGTTCACCAGCAACACCAACAAAAAAATTATTTAACATGTTAGGATCAATATCCGCGCCCATCCTGTCTCTGACCACTCTTCGATTATTATTTATGACATCCCATGCTGCTTTAGCGGGATTGTCCGACTTTTTGATATGATTACTGTTTGCTATTCGCTTAGCCTCGGAGATGGCATGTCTATAATTACGCCTACATACCGTGATCTCTTCATGCAGAAGAGGGCAGTCAGACTCTCGAGCAAGACAGCCAAGGGCCCGAAGCTCCTCCCTCATAACCCTGAGTTTGTCATTGAACCATACAACTTTATGTGTGTTTTGATTTGTTGATACTCTGAGGGACTGTGGAAACGCCATGTCGCGCATACTGATAAACTTGTCCATAAATCTGTTACACCACTCCTCAGCCCCAATATCAGGGCCAAGAAATTGCCAGTCTTCACTCTCAAGCATGTTGTACAAATTGAATATACCCTTACTTGTCACTGGCCGGCACAAAAAATTAGTACATTTTACCGCAGTGTTGCATATATGACCAATATCAAAACTCAATTCTATAGCTGAATGATCAGACAAAACAGGATTGAAAACATTCAAACTGTAGTTGGGAAACTCAGAAAAGTTTACAAACACATTGTCGAGACAGTGATTTAGTCTTGTGTTCACAAAGACCTGTTGAGAAAAGTTGTAAGAGTTCATAACATCTATAAAACTATGCTTATCGCCATACTCTCTATCAAACTGTATGTTAAAATCTCCATTAATAACAGTGTACCTATTTAAATTAAAAATAGAGGCCAAAACTAGGCCCATCACATTTAAAAACACGGTAAAATGCCCACTTGGTGGGCGATAGATAGTTACTATAACAATACCACAGTCTAGAAATTCCAAACCACATACTTCACAGTGTCTCTCAACTGATAGTTCAGCCAGGCCCTCCAACACTTTCACGCTTTGACCCGAAGCTGGCATAACAACAACACCACCATGTCGATTACTACCCCGACAAAAGGAGGCCCCATGTTCAAAACCCTGAATGTTGATTAGCTGGATTTCTTCATTCAAAAGGCAGTGTTCAGCGAAACTAAGAGCACTGTAGCACGTTGGTCTTTCCTGCAGGAAAGCTTCAATTTCTTGGGTCTTGTTTTTCAACGACCAGATATTAATGTAAAAAATGCTAAAAATATTACTTGAACTATCTAATTGAACTATCTGGTCGGTCCTGACTACGGGTCCGTCGTTGTGTCGCGCCGAAAATTTTCAGTATCGACTTCGTTGACAGATGTTTTCAGAAGGTCATTCACACTCAAAGACCCATGGATTGGAGTGCAAGAAGCCTCGTCGTCATCAAAAGTACCTATAAAGTTGTCACATAAGTACCTTATGAGATGATTCTTATCTTGAGCGGTCATCTCGCCGTTCAAGGAGTACTCTGCTACGATGGGAACAAAACTAGCGTGTGATCCATGAAAAGATGCTTTTAAGACACTATTCTGCTTTGCAATAAAGTTGTTAAGCACAGGTCGGTTCTTCCAGAATGGGGTTCCGACCACGATTAGATTCGTAGAATTCGCTATATCGAGAAGTTCTTCGATTTTCTGTCTGGGGACATCTCTGCCGGTAATGCAGTTGCGGGGACCAATAAAAAGAAAAATATAGTCTTTGCGGGTCAGACTTTGCTTGTAGGAGGTGCAAATATCAACGACTCCCTCAATAGTGATTCCGTTCCTCCACTGACAGTTCAAGTCGAAAAGTCCTCTTCCAAAATGTCTAAATAAGTGGGTGGAGCCTCTTGCGAATCTGTCTCCAATAATTAAAATTTGGTTTCGCCTTTTTTTAGGTCGATTACTCAACGACGAAGAACCTGTATTACAGCCAATCCCATTTTCGAGGACAAGGGGAATTGATTTTTCCTTGAGAGCAAATATCTCTTCGTTGGCCTTTTTAAGGTCATTCATGTACATATGATTCTCCGCAGTCAATGTCTCAATACTTGTAAGAAAATTAGTTCTAAGTTTTTTCATTTCATTTAGTTCCAAAGCTAGGTTTTTGTTTTGGTCCTCGACGTATTTTATTTGATCTAAGAGTTGTTTGTTCTTTTCCATAAGCTTGAGTATGTCCTTATTTAGGCTTGCAATTTCGTTCTTCTGTTCCACAATCTTGCTAGAAAAATCTTTTTCAACGTCGATCACTGAATCTTCAAAATCTTGAGTGTTTCTCTTAAGTCGAACTATATATCTGTCTTTAGATTTTAGGTCAGTCGATAAATTAGCTATTTCTAGTCGTAGTTCTGTCTCATTCTTGTCCCTTTCCTCCTGCATCCTTGCAATGAGACTATCTTTCTTTTTAATTTCCAATTTAGTTTTATCAAGATGTTCAAGCGCTTTCTTCAATTTTGGTACATCATTCAATAATAGCTTACAGTTCTGATAAGTTAAATTTCAAATTTTAGTTGACTACTGCTCCAGCCTCCGACCAATCACTATTATCAGAAGTTGTGTTTCGTAGATTAATCAAAAAACATGTTGACTTGTATCTACAGCTTTTCGCCAAGTACAAGTTCTGATAAATTAAATTTTAAATTTTAGTTGACTGTTGCTTCAGCCTCCGATCAATCACTATTATCCGAGGTTTTGTTTCGTAGATTAATTAAAACATGTTGACTTGTATCTACACCATTTCACGAAATAGACGTTCTAATAAGTTAAATTTCAAATTTTAGTTGACTACTGCTCCAGCCTCTAAATAATCCTTATTATCAGAAGTTTTGTTTCCTAGATTAATTAAAACATGCTGACTTGTATTACAGCTTTTCGCCAAATACAAGTTCTGATAAGTTAAATTTCAAATTTTCGTTCACTGCTGCTTCAGCCTCCGATCAAGCACTATTATCTGGGGTTTTGTTTCGTAGATTAATTAAAACATGTTGACTTGTAACTACAACTTTTCGTCAAATACAAGTTCTAATAAGTTAAATTTCAAAATTTACTTGACGACTGCTCCAGCCTCCGATAAATCACTATTGTCAGGGGTTTTGTTTCGGAGGTTTTTAAAAACATGCTGACTTGTATCTATAGCTTTTTGCCAAATACAAATGCTGACAAATTAAATTTCAAATTTAAGTTGACTTGATTTGATTAGGACTGCACATTTTCTGCCAAAATAAAAATATTCTAGAGAGAAACACCATCACTTCTACAAACCCTTGTAACAGTCTGATTTTGCCACTATGAAAGAATATAAATTTTATTTTATATGCTACATTTAGCAACAAAAGATTCTATATTTTGTGCTAAAAATTATTGAATATTAACCTATGGGTTAATTAATTATAAATTCATTTATTTGATTTGTTGTTAATAAGTTTAGCGAAATTTCCGTTGCAGCATTTATTAATACTAATTAATTGTAATATACAGACGATTAGTATTACATAATATGTATTAGCTTTTAAAACACTGTTGTGGCCGTAAGTGGCTATTCTGATCCTTTTTCTTATGTTGTCCTCCAGTACTTTCGGTTTGAATATTTCGCTTGATATGGCTTTAACTTGTTGGGGTCATGGATTTGGTTTGAGATGCTGCTGCTGCTGCTGCTTTCTTGTTTACCTGTTAATTTGAGAATAATTGTTAGTTATTACATTTTTCTTTCTCTTCAATAGTAAAAACTAGTACCTGTTGCTTATTTTCTTCTAAGACTTGTTGATTTCTGCATGGATTGCTTGTTGTTTGTTCTTCTCTTAGTGCTCTAGGGATTTCTCACATATTTCCCCGTGATTTTCCCTTATTTTTCTTTAATTTTCTTTCAATCGTCAATGTTTGTTTTCTTTTATTATATTTTAGTGGATTTTGAGGTTATATTATAGTTCCACCTTCTTACCGACAGTTGTAGACTTTGATATATGGCCTTTCTTCTTCATATTTATCTCTGCAATATAAGTTTTGTAATATTCGATTGGTAGCCCTGAATATTAGTAATGGGCTCTTTTCCCATAATTGTAGCTGTTGATTTGGATTTTTAAATGTTTATTATTTCGATTAGGAATATTTTCCATTGTTTATTGTAAACTTTAATTTTAGCTCATTGGTTGTTGCTTCCGCAGTCGTTTTACAACGCTTAGTTCTCGTTTATTATCTTAGAAGTATTCCTCGTATCGACTATTTCTTCATTTCGACAAGTGCTCTCGGCACTACCATTTTGTTCTTTAATTCCGTGGAAGCTGCAAAGGCAAATTAATTGAAACCGATGATGGTCTCGTTCTTCTATAAATACCTACTGGGAAAAGAGGAAGCGTTATGCCTTAGTGCAGTTCTAGCTGACTCAACCTTTTTGTATTGTGTTTAATACTACCCTTCTAGAGGATCTCGGATTGAGTGCCTAATTAGTAACTGGCACAACCGATTTATCGGGATATTCGTATTGCATGAAGTGATATTTTTCTGGAATTTATTTTTTTTACTACACGCAGGCACATGGTCGACATGACATCCATTATTTCTAGAGGCTTTCCGAGCTCATCTCATAAAACAGGCCACCCTCATAAGCATTATAAGATCCTTTACACAAATAGTGCACTATATAAAAATCGGCCTTTCCCATTGGTCGATTCGCATGGCCCTCCGCTCGCTTCGCTCGCTACGGGGGCTCAAGAAAAGGAAACTAACCAGGTGCTAACCCAATCTAACCCAAGACATACCCAAAATCAAGAAAAAAAGCTGTTTAGAAACATAATCTTTAAAAAATAATAAAAAAAGCAACGGGCTTCGAACCCGCGTTTTCCAGGTGAGAGCCAACGATCTAAACCTCTACACCATCAGAGCTCCTGTCAGAAATCGATTGCATCACGCAGACATATCGTAATACGAGATGGATCGACCAATAGGAGAGGTCGATTTTTACATAGTGAACTATTTGTGTAAAGGATCTTTAAATGCCCCTCATAACTCAGAAAGCTAAATATTGCTAAGGGGGTTTCTGTCTAATTTAATGATTTAATTAATAGCTTTTATCTGTGTTAATTTTTTTTACATCGACCACCAGTTGCATTGCATTCCATAGGATATTTTACCTTTTTCCTTTTATCATATCTGAACTTTTTCCTTAATGTAACTTTAGTTTTGAGCATATGGGGAAGTTTATATTATTTAGGGGTGGTTGGTGGTTCATACCTATTTCTTTTTATATTCAGGTTTTTTGCACCTTTTGTATTTCTTTTATTTTCTGATTGTTACAGAAAATCCATTGATAATTTTTGGGGTGATTTGTTTTATATAATATACATATACATATTATTACAAGGTTTCACTACCGGGGCCAGAAGCTATTACAAAGGTTTTACAACCGATTTCACTACCGGGGGCCAGAAGCCATTGCAGGGGTTTTACAACCGATTTTACTACCGGAGCCAGAAGCAATTACGCCTTCGAGTTTTCTAACTACGGTTTACTATTCACAGGTTGTATTTCTACTTAAATCCTATCGGGAAGCAACAGTAGGATATTCAATTCAATTGGCTAGGTTTCTAAAGCGCCACTTGAGTCGCTGTAATCATGCGAAAGCGTATGGAAAATTTGTGTAAACTGCTACGTAGAGGCAAATCTGCTGAGCTTGCAGCCTTTTCAGCTTTCGACGACCTTCGGACCGATCTAATGTGGTATCGTTCCCATTATTTTTTTATTATCTTATTATTGTAGGTCGGTTAAGCTTTAAGATACCTCTTATTAATTTTTTTTGCCGGTTATATTATTGCTTTTATTATTGATTGACAATATTATTATTGTTATTGATGCCGTTACTAATTCATACCTTTCGATTTGCAAATCTGTATTAAAAGTTTTAAGTAAACCAAAGTGATCACTTTGGATAGTAGTGCTTAGAGTTTTTACGAGTAAGGCATACAGTACCAATTGAATTTATCTCCGTACAATCGACATATTGTACTTGAATTAGTCACTTAAAAGTTTTTTTTTGCGGTCATAATCTTTTATTAAGTTTCATGATAACATTGTTGTAATTTAAAAAAAAAAACAAGAAGCCAACAGATTGAACCGTAAAATAAGGTTGTGTTTTCTTGCTTAGTAGAACCAGCGAATAACAACTACGATAAGAAGATTCACTCTACGCGGCGGCACGTCAACGGTATGTCTCCTTCCCCGCGCGAAAACTAGCATGATACTGGCATGTGACCTTTGGACCCGGCGCACACTGGTTGAATTTCTAGGAAAGCTGGCCATAATAAGGTTTACCAGAAATAAGATATAAAAGTAATTAAGTATTACACGTTTAATATATCGTGTTTTAGACAAATAATTGTTGAATTTTTTGCTCATCATCTATATTTATATATAGGGAGTATCAATTATCACTGACGATAAAAATTACGTATAAAGATCATTTGTATGTTCTTAAATCGTTCTAAAAATTGATTTTGAAAATTAAGGGCTCCTTCGTGGTAAAAAAGGATTTTAAATTTTTAATTCTATGATCCAAATTTTGATTTTGCAACGGTTAATTCAGGAGTCTTACGAGCAAAATGAATATTAAGCGGACGACAGAAACGCGTTGATGAGGGCCTGCAATTTTGCCATACATGTATTTCAGAGTTATCGCTATTTTTAAAAATTAATCTAATAGGGACGAAACTAGTAAAAAATATAGAAGCATCAGTGCAGCTGTTGTTCAAAAACACTTGATTATATACTATCCCAAGGTAATATCAAAGTCATATATACAAATTAAAACTAAATTATAATTTTTTTTTCTGCTGATTCAGCCAAATTATTTATTACCTCTTTTTATAATAACATCAGTCTTGCATCAGCAATAATGATTCGACCTAAATTTCAGCTTCAGTTTCACTTACTACAATATTATGGGATTAGGGGTGGGCGACAATAATCGAGTATTCGATTCACTTTTAAGATATTACCGATTAATCGACTTATCGATTAATATTTCAGAAAATATCGATAATCGATTATTTCGATTAATCGATTATTCAGTTATTTGCTAAAATATTAAGCGTTTAATCGATTATCCAATTTCTTGCCCACCCGTACCGACAAATTTACAACAGATATAGCTATTAAAATTCCAATTTAATAATGCGTTGCGTTAAGGGTAATTTAAATGACATTTGAAAATACTTTCAGTACAACATATGAAGCAAAAAAAAAACAGAGAAACGTAAATGCTCAAACAAGACAGCAGCAGGGAAAACTGCTCACGTTACAAACTTAGCCAATAAGGGATCATTTCGACGCGCCATTTTCTGATAATCTGGCTTCAGTTGTTGCACAATTAGGTATAACACAACACATAACCTCAACGGAGTGTTCGCACGTTAGCAGTATAGTACATCAGTCTTTATCTTTTTATTATGTATTTGGGCAAAACTATATGATAAAAAGGATCACTCTCCGCGGCGGCATGTCAACAGTATGTCTCTTTCCCCGCGCGAACACTAGCAGAATATCGGCAGGCCATGATACAAATAAAACAATCAGGCGACCTTTGACGCGGCGGCCATAGACAGCTCATCCTTTTCTTTTGTCAGATTAATTTTCACGCCTAAATTCTATAGTTGAGTCAATATTCGATATAAGATAATATCGCTATTTTTTAGTTGTTTTGTATTACAAAATAGGAATGAAATATACAGTAAAAATATTGTGCGAAACCTTTAACCAATTTTAAAATCACCCAAAATGCCAAAATTTAATTGAATATTAAAAGATGGGACAAATTCGAGCAACATTTTCTTCTTGATGTCTTTTGTCAGAATATTAGTATTCGGAAATATGGTGAAATCATTAACATAAAATCAAAATCTTTTCAATATTAGTTATTACATACCTTGAGTATTGTTATCAATAATAACTAATTAAAAACGTTAACAGATTTTTTAAACAGCCAGTTGAATACAAACTTTATCAAAATATCTATTTGGTGATAATAATAAAAAAAAACCATAACGTAAGTTTGACAGGGCGCTGCAAACAATTCAGAAGATATCAATTGTGTTTTTACAAAGCCAAATAGAATATTAGAGTGCTATAAATAATTTCGTCATAAATTTGATTAGATATAACGCAAACGAAAATATAGTTTATGGCCAGCTTTTATTTAAATTCAACCTGTGTGCGGCGAAGTTCGCCGAACGTTACCAGGTAACGAAGACGATTCCTTTGTAGCGCTCTCTTGCCATTAAGTGGGCCTTCTTGTCATAGTTAATATTCGCTGGTAGAACGTGCCTAACAACCCCGCATAACCCGAGCGGAGCTTTTCCAGTTTAGCTGGTAGAAGTGGTGGCGCCTCACGAACTCCACACCAGGAGCCGGGAAATTTGCATACACAACTCTCCGATGTAAGAAAATCGTGATGCACCCTGAAAAGTTCATAAGTAAATTGCCTTTTTTTAACAGCTCAAATTTGCGATAAAATAAATCAAAATTGCTTTAGCTGTAAAACTGGTAACTATAACGATACACTACGATCGTTGCCGATTCTGCAGATGAAAGAAAATGGAAAATAAAATATTGTTGAAAAATATAAAATGTTACTTTTGGAATTATGCTCTATTTCTTTCGATGTTCCCTTCAGTGTTAAGTTTTTAATTTAACTTTTTTTTGTTTATATGACAAGAAAACTTCGGATAAAAAAGAATGCACAAGTATAAATTGCAATGCCCGAAAAATAATATGACATTTCATGTATCTATTACCAGCTTCTCCGTTACTGTTTTTAATTAAAAATTTAAACGTATTTCGCCAAATTAGATACTGTCTAAAGATCTTTCGAAAAGTACACGGCACCGTTTAATTAGAGAGGACATTGAAATTTTCCGTTTTGTTATTTTATGAAACGCGACGCGATTTGTTCGTACAAAGTGATAATAATTATTTGAGCTCGAAGATGACACGAGAGAAACGCGAAAAGAAGGAATTCCTTTCCGAAATTTTATATTGGCTTCAAGAAAATTAATAATTTATCTGATTTAGATTTTCTTCGTATTTGGAGCATTAAATATAGTCAAAAGCTGAGGCAAAATATAGATCAATACAATTGGAATAAAAGTAATCGAAAGTTTGTAATAAATTATCTGATTTTCTATTAGTAAACCTTTTAATTAAATTTATAAGTAACTACAGTTTATGATAATATTTTAGGTCGAACCGATATGCGCATACATCTTGCCTTAATTCGATTTGTCTTTGCAAAGCGGCGCCCATCACTAATCACAAAAATGAAGGAAAACTAATGAGGACCCTCGTTTCAAGTCGAATCTATCCTGCGATGAAAATTGCTAACACGGCGCAAATTGCACCCCTCGTAATTACTGTAGGGGAAAATCTCTGTCGCAATTTCTCTAGTACAGAATGGCGTGGATGTGTTTACTACGCTTTATTTCCCAGGCTATTATTTTGTCTACAGGTAGTACATTTGTGTCTCAGTTTTTTGCAAATTTTCTACATGCAGTCTAAATACTTTTTAATTAAGAAGGCAATTCTGCAATCATATTTGGGCGGGAAGGGATATACCCTGTATATAATGATACAATCCCCATATAATGATTTTTTTCTAACTGCTTGGGAGTTATCATATTTTATTAAAAGTTTATTGTTGATTTCATTCAACATACCTACAAGTATCCATTTGGAAGCCTAATATCGGCAAAAAAACCTCGTGTATTATTATTTAATTTTTGCCTATTTCTATTTCATTATTCGTGACCCAGGAAATATTTACTTGCGTTTTTCAATCCTCGATATTCTAATAATTTTAAATTAAAAACCCAGTAATTTATTATTACGTAGGTACACACTTCCTACTTTCTAAAAACCTGTATTCAATTTTGACTTTATAAATTTAATGTATTCACAGAAAACGTAAGATAACGTCGTATCCGTAAGAAGATAATTAAGTAGAATATATACAGTGTGTTTACGTAAGTTGGAGGCATATGGAAATCTTTTTTATTATTAAATTTACGAAAAAAAAGTGATACTTTATAAAAGGTTTTGCATGGTCCAAAAGCTAAAATGCAACCACCAGATATCAATTTTTATCAGTCGTATACGAGGTTTTTCAGAAATTAGAATTGAAAATAAATTAAAATATTTAACACTATTTATTTAGACTAAAAAACTATTTTTTCCACATTTTCTCTGCGAAAAACCTTGAAAATTTAGGTTTGCACATTAATGCATAATAATTAATCTAGTATGCACTGGCTTTTTTCAAAGTGATATTTGAAGTATAATTTGAGAACAGTCAAAAAATTCCGAAAAACCTCAACAATCGCATTGTGACACGGTATAAACATTTTTTTTTAGTAAGTCTAACAGTGTTTTTCATAGTTTTTAGAGATCCGTATTGTACTTTCTTATGTTTGACAGACGTATTTTTTATGACAAGGAAGAATTGCTACCAACATTAAGTCTGGAAGAGAAAATTGAGATTATGCTAATAGTAAGTATAAAACATTTCGAGAAGCTGCAGACATTTTTAATTTCCAACATCCATATTAAAATATTCACAATGAAACTGTAAGAAAAATATTTAATAAATTTAAGAAATGTGGAGATGTGCATAATAAATTTAGCAAAAAACTCCAAATAATGGTAGAAAAAATGACATTGCGTTGCAAGTAATGCTCTCTGCACCCGAATATCCTGAATATTCTTTGCGAAACAGGGCATCTTCATTGGCAAATGGTATAAAAAAGGATACAGTTTCAGAGATTCTAAGAAAAATAAACACTACCTTTACAAACATCAAAAAATTCATACTTTAAGACCAGGATATAATGATAGACAATAACATACAGGGAATCTTAGAAGTTAACCCATTTATATCGACATGTTTTATTTTTTCGGATAAAGCATCATTCTTATCAAATGGGACAATTTCCAGCCAAAACTGCCGTTGGTGGAGTGATATGAATCCACATATTTATCGTTCACAACAAACGTGTGGAAATTTATAAAAATCAAATAAGTGGACCTTTTTTTTCAAAAAACCTTGAATGCGGACAATTTTTTGTGTTTTTTAAACAATGAAATATGTAGGTGATTTCCTGTACAGCCTTCCCTTACTTGAATGTCAGCAGATATGGTTCCAGCAAGATGGTGCCCCAGGTCATAGCACATTAGGTGCACGTTAATACATTGAAAATATTTTCAATTTTTTTTTAACGGCACTAAAGGGTGATCCTATGGCAATCGACGAGTGGTGTGTGTGAGAATATGTTGCTTATTATATTAACGCGGTTCTTGAATAGCTGTAGGTTGTAATTTGGGGGAAACAGATGCCCTGAAATGGAGTTCCACAGCGGTGCAGTGCGCCAGATAAAGGAGTCCTTGTAAAGCAATATTTTAGGTGTTTCCAGTTGTACAATGAACGGGTGAGCTCTTGCCGTCTGTCTGACAAGCGTTGCTGGAGGTGGGATGAGGCGGGCTAAATCCTAGGAACATCTGCCCTGAAAATATCTGTAAAACAGAAATATCACAGCCATATGCCTGCGGTGTTCCAGACTATCCAGATCCCGGGTCAACTCCGGGTCGCCGACGAGACACACAGCTCTCTTCTGAATGGAATCCAGTAGCTTCATCAAGCTTCTGCGAGGCTGATTTTGCGATGTTAGCAACGTGGTCTTGCCGGGGCATATGGCTGTGGACCGAGACACCCAGTAGTCCAATAATTGATGAGGATGACGGAATGGTCGATCCTGCCATAATGATGTCAGGGCCCACGCGCCGGCGCGGCGCCGTATTGGCTTTGTTGGTAACCGTGGCCGTTTGGGTTTTTGTTGTAATGAACTGGACCAAATTTCTGCCGCCCCAAGTTCGAACCCTCTCTAGATCTTGATAAGTCGCTGTAATCTGCTCCTGTCCATGGTAATATGTCTCAGGTAAAGGTTTTTCCGATCTAAATTGGGAGACAAGGATACTGTCATCTGCAAAACTATAACAGGATTATTGGCTTCGATCAGCAGGCCATTAATATAGATGAGGAACAGAGTTGGTGAAGTATTGCGCCCTGAGGCACGCCGGCGTTAATGGTGAATGTGTCTGAGATGTATTCATCAGTTGCAAAAAAAAGTTTGGCAGTCCGAAGGACGGCAGTTTTAGAAGCACTTAGATCCCTTAAACTTTTAAATTAATTTGTATTGATTACATGATATGTAACTTTATATACGGTTCTTGGAAATGTATTATACCTAACTACTGTCCCTCACTTGAATTTACTAAAGCTGTTTTCGAAATATCCCGAAAAAAAGTTGAAATTACAGAAAAGCATTGACAACAGCAGAATACAGCGACTAATCTTATTAGTAGGGCGACTGAAGCGTGATTTTTTAACGCTATAAGTAAGTATATTTGATACAACATATGCCTAAATTCAACTGTTCGAAAATTGGCATTTTCCACAATATACCACGTTTTCCGGTTTTCGTGTAAGTACTTCCGGTTAAACTGGAAGATAACACTCAACGCACTGTTCTTACGTCAGTATAGATATTTATTTAAAATATTTTAAATATCTAAAATTGTCTTTCCTTATTTATTTTAGTTATATAGACGTTACGCTGTTCCGTAAAAATTGGCACAATAAATAGTCTTATTACGATGTAGAGACGGGAGTCACTCCTTTATTATATAAGATTAATGTTGTTCGGGCGAAGGGCACGATGAAATAATTTCACGCGTCAAAAGTGGCACATTCATTACAGAGTTGCCAAACAAATTATAGATTAGCAAATTATGGAAGGAATTAAATTTCGTTCGGTAGATTGAATAGATTGAGACGTATTTTACAGAGACTTAACGCTTATAAAACTGCAGGTATGTGTATGTTTTTTTATAATAACAGTAGTAATAATAATGATCAATATTAGTAGATACAAAACTGGCTATAAGATATTAAATACATTTCTATTGGTTGCACCATCTTCAGGGCAAACGCAGAGCCTTAGTAGTTTTTATTTTTGATTGACAAAGTTTTGAATGTTTACTGGAAGGTGGTAGGCAATCTTAACATTTTCAGCAAGAGTAGTATTTTGGACTTTCATTGCCTTTATTTGAATAAAACATATTTTAAAAAACAACACAATACTGATATTAATTTCTTAATTAACAAATGTTTAAAGGTGTTAAGGTAATCGAGGTAGGCACGAGCGCACCCGTTCGTTGTACAACTGGAAACACCTAGAACTTCCCAATACAATGACTTGTTTGTCTGGCGCGCAATGCGTTACTGTGGAACTCACTCCCAAGATATCTGATTCCCCCAAATTACAACCTACACCTATTCAATAACCGTGTCAATCAACATCTCGTCGAGTGCCATAGGATCTCCCTTTAGTGTGTGTGTCATGACCATAAAAAAATCTTTACCCCTCCAATGAAAAGGAAGTATAATAGTTAGAAGGTTTCTAATGAACTCATAGATGTGTTACTGTCCGAGAATGGAAACATACGTGATTGTTTATTAAAGCCAAAATTACTACTCGGCCATTTATTCACCATTCTATAGAAATTGTATCTCTTGTTCTCTTATTACATTTCATTTACCATTTAAATCTTGAATTAATTTGTAGTTCGATTAATGTTGCTATGCCTCCCTGTCAAGAATTAATTTAAAAAAAATTGAGAGGAGGGCTATTAAAAACGGTTTAAATTTCAAAACAAAGGCACTCATAGAAATAATATCATATTATTATATTGTCATAGTACATAGTATGGAAATACTTCTCCCATTAATTACGGTGAAAATCAGTAATGCTCGTTCTCGACTTGTTGTATTAGTTCAACCATATAATTTGATAAAATTGCTTCTACTTTAGTCTCTATTGGAAAAGGAAAAGAAAACCACACACGTGCAAACATACCTTAAACAAAAATAAATATTTAGTATTAAGTAAGTTTTAAAATCTCGATTTGCAGTTATCGATTGACAATGATGTCAACTCGCTTGAAAGTTTACTAAAATAGCCTCATGATTCTTTACTTTTATAAAATACGTACCTTGTGTGAGTGTGGCGGACTCTAAATTCCGTGTATTCCGTATCTTTTCTTGGACCCGGCGTACCTATTATTGGCTAGTTTGCTAGACGGTCTGTGTTTAACTCTTTTAGTTAGTATTGGGTTTTAGCGGATTATTTATTTTATTAGTTGGCTGGTTAAAGATTTGGAAGGAAAAGTTCTGGTGAAAGTTCAGCTTAACCTTATTTTCATTATCTCTCCGATGACAATCAAACGTGTCACTTTTCAGAAGTATGTCATTATTATGTCACGGCCGGCATCAGTAGGATTTTTTCTTTGAAATACCTTGTGTGATTTTCTGCTCGACCTAATGTTGAATCTCACATTGATTTGAAGCCTAGACTCAGTTACATTACTGGGATTTTTCACTATTCATCGCAGGTGAATTGACTTTGGTTTTTATGTGTCGCCATTTTGTAACTTTTGGTCTCCACATAGATGGTTCCTAATTTATTTCTGATTCTCTTTGCAGAGGTTCTATCTCGTCCACTTTTTAAGTCAGGTAACTAACTGATTTTGGCATCAGCAAATTTTGAAAAAAAGACTAGTAAAAGACTGATTTTTCTGATTTGTTCCTTGGTATTTTATTTTATTTTCTCTTGCCTGTATATGTTTCTTGACTTAAAACCTTGAATATGCTGATGTTTCACAGGGTCTTTTTCCGACTGGTTTTTCTGACTTTGTTTTTCCTTCTTCCTTGTGCTATTACGTGAAGAATACTTCTTCGACTTAATAAGTTCTTTGTGTTTCTGAGTGCAGAATCCTTCGTGTTTCTTGATTGTAGACATTTTGGGTTAAACATATAATAAATATCCTTACATCTTTATTATTCATATTTTTACTGCAGTCTACAAGTTTACGGGGGAACGCAGAAGATAGACAAAAATTCAACACGTAGCGTTTGATCAGATCAGCGGATCAAACCGTTTTTTTATATAATTAATTGACCATTTTAATTTAATTATTCATACTATTTTTTTATTTCACAGTTGTTGTTTTTTTATAGTGTAACTAGAATATAAATAGTTAGTATTGTGTCCTAGAGGGCTCGAAAGTGTAAACAGAGCATGAACATTTATTTTAGTAACTGATTATTCTGTGGTTATTGTCATTCTTTTTCCTTTATATGTAACAGGTAACAGGTAATTAATAGTAATTATGGCTCGCCTATTTTATTTACTTTTCTAATCAGTAATTATTATATCGTTATCTGACTTGTTGCATATCAAGTGAATTATTTTTTTACGTACCTCGATTGGTTATCGTAGGTTTACTTTCGTTTAATTAGATAATTTCTCCGTAAAGTATAATATATACATTATTTTGTATAACAATTAGCGAACATTTTCTTTAACTTTAATTGAGTAGTAATATAGATCTATTTTCTTTTATAACTTGGCCTTTGAATAACCAGTGTTCTGCTGTACGCCTGGTAAAATAATTTTCTTTTCCAAGTACTAACGCTTTAGGTAACAATTTTATTTCAATTGGTTTAATCTTAATTGGCCTAAGGTCAAATAATTTTTCGTGTAACAAGCCTTTTTATGGGCATAAATCGATTTTTTGTTCACCTGTCTGTTTCATCTATCTTTAGTACTCCAAAAAGGAAGTAAGTTGTGAGTATAATTGATTTGAATAAATTGGACTCAATAATTGAATATTTTATGATTCACCGTTATTCTGAATTGAGATAACATCTGACTTTAATGTTTATATTTTTTTATTAGTGAATTTCTAGTGTCTATCACTAATTTGATTATTTATATTTTCTGCTGAAAATCCTAAGTCAAAACGAGTTTCATATTACAACTTGGGGATTTCTGACCTGTACCGTCTACAATTAGTAGCACCTTTAAATAAATATGACCCTCCTCCCGCCACTTACTCTTCGGGCATAATTTGCATCCTTCAAAAGCAGCTTCTGACCTACTCATAATTAATGGCAGATTTACTTATCTTTAATTTGTTTTCCTTTTGAATTTGCTCACTCTCAGTTACTTCTAATCTGAGGTGGAAGTAATTAAATACAGCTAGAACATAATAAAAAGCTGATCAAATATTTAATTGTTATGTTCGTGTAAGCCATTTATCAAAATTTCATAATTAAGACGTCAAAATGGAAAACGTTGAAAAGTTGTAAATCAATCACAATAGTAATAATTCAATATTATGTAGATATAAAATATGGAGTAAGGCATTGAATATAAATTTATTAATTAAATTTGTGTCGGCGGCAGCGTCACCATCTTCATGGTAAATGCAGTTCCTTAATTATTTATTATTTTTAATTAACTAAAGTTTTGAGGTTTTTTGGAGAACGAGCCCAAGACCCTTCGATGGAAAGGCAAACTTAATGATAACAAGCACACCGAAGAACTTGAAAATAATTGTTTAATAATTAAGTTGAAGAAGTAGTCCATAATCTCGCAGTGGAGTTCAAATGTAGAAGCGAAATAAAAGTCTTTTAGTCTTCCTCCACTTAATTTATTGAGCGATTTAGCTCAGGTAGCTCGACATGTTTCGAACATATAAATGTTCATC